>PVKC010039247.1:0-12601 GCA_004027635.1 Crocidura indochinensis | reverse complement strand
CAGCTGTGTTCACACTTTACTTTGGGCTCTGCATTCAGGGTAGAAGCTAATTTTGGGGGGATTGGGTGGTGGTACACACCAGTAGTGTCCATGGCTTACTCCTGACTTTGTCCTCAGGGACCACATATGGTGCAGAGGATGGGAACTGGGTTATCTGTCACTACGAGCAGTTGGTCCATTGCTGGGACAGGATGATGTTTTTGTTACAGTAGACAGGCTCTTATCTGAGACCATGGCCACATTCATTCTTTAACTCTCATGTTTTCAATTCTTTTTTTTTCTTTTGGCTCTGTGCTCAAAAATTGTTCCTGGCAGACTTGGGGGACGATATGGGATGACTGGGGAATGAACCCAGGTCTCTTCTGGGTCAGCCGCATGCAAGGCAAATGACCTACTACTGCTGTGCTATCACTCTGTTCTCCCACATTTTCAGTTCTTAAGAGATTTTGAAAGAGCCTTCACTTCCTACCATCATTGTAATGGTGCTCTTTATCACCCATGTCACCAGTTTTCCTTGCCAAGAGTGACAGTAATTGAATGTAAAATGGTGATAAAAAATTACCCTTGAGAACAATCCTTTCACTCAAGTCCACCTTCTTTCTCCTTCCTCTCTCCTAATTGTAGGAATCTCCTGTTCTCATGTTGGTAGCCACTCATTCTGCTGAGCTAAGAAATATAGTTCTGGTCACCAGTTGTCTGAACATTGCCAGAGCCTATGTCCAGCTCCATATTTTCACCCTCCCCTGTTTCTCAACATGTGGTGTGACAAGCTGGTTCTTTATTCCATTCCCTTGGCTCTGTGATGCTATCATGACTGGGTCTTTTTCTTTCTTACTGGTTGCTCTTTCCTCAAGTCCCATATCACTGTTCTCAACTATGGCAAACTCAGGACTGTGTCTTTTGCTACTGCTGTTTCTTTCTTTTTTTTTTTTTTTTTTTTTGGTTTTTGGGTCACACCCAGCAGTGCTCAGGGGTTACTCCTGGATCCATGCTCAGAAATTGCTCCTGGCAGGCACGGGGGACCATATGGGGCACCTGGATTCGAACCGATGACCTTTTGCATGAAAGGCAAACGCCTTACCTCCATGCTATCTCCCGGGCCCCAGCTACTGCTGTTTATGTCTCTTCCATGTTCTGATATTGTCCTGCCCCTTGCTCAGGGTGTTGTGTTCAGGAGTCAAAAAGGCAGTGTCTGGGAGACCATATGTACTGCCAGGTATTGAACCCAGATTTGTAACTTTAAGTACAAGTGCTTTAAATGTTGTAATGTTTCTCTGACCCTTAAATCTTTCTTATCTTCATCATTCTCTTTCCCAAAACCCAAGTCAAAAGTTTGAGTTCTTTCGTTTTGTTTTGTTTTAGAGCCAAACCTGGTAGTACTCAGGGCTTATTTCTTGCTCTGTACTTACTGATTGCCCCTAATGGTGCCTGTGGGAGCTCATGGAATTCAGGGATCAAACCTGGGTTGACCATGTTGCAAGCCCTGTCCCCTTTACTATGTCTCTGGTCCTCTACCGCCTTACTATGCTCATCACACTTTTCTTTTTTTTTTTTTTTTTTTTGGTTTTTGGGTCACACCCGGCAGTGCTCAGGGGTTACTCCTGGCTCCATGCTCAGAAATTGCTCCTGGCAGGCACGGGGGACCATATGGGGCACCGGGATTCGAACCGATGACCTTTTGCATGGAAGGCAAACGCCTTACCTCCATGCTATCTCCCGGGCCCCTCATCACACTTTTCTATCAGTGAGTTCCACACATATTGTGAATTCAGGTTTGCTTTCCTTCTTATAACCCTAGTCTAAACTACTGTCTCCCATTTAGTCAACTGCACTCACTCACTGTCCTGACCTCATATTGCTCCTGGGCAGAGAAGCCAAAGTGAGCAGAGAACCCCATCAAGTTACTACATTGCAACTGTGTTAAGTTCCCATCATGCTGGGGGAGACTTGTTTGTTTTCTTTCCTGACAGCATCTTTTATCAGACCTTCCTTTCTGCTTTCCTCTGCATTACTCATTACCCTGGTTCCTGCAAACACACAAAGATTATGTGTTCTTAGCAAACCTTTGTGTTTACTGCTGCAGCTGTTTACGAGGCTACTACCTTGATTTTCATGACTGCTTTTTCCTTTCTTTAAGGTGGGGTGGGGAAAACATGAGGGTGTTCAGGTCTGACTCCTGGCTCTGTGCTCTGGGATCACTCCTGGAAATGGATGCTCATATGTGCTGCCCAGGATTGAGTCCAAGTCAGGCACATGCAAGGCTATTGTTCTCTACCTTGCATATATATGTGAAGGAAAGAAAACCTGAATTTATAGCAATTTGAAATTTGGAGATGAACATCCTGTGTTCTCTCTGGTCCCATCTATGAGTGTTTTTGCCCGTCATTCAGGTCTTTTCATTGTGGCCACTTTTGAGCAGCTGTCTAATCTTGCTCTTGAACATTCTTCTTCTTCTTGTTTGCATATTTATTGCCTGCCTTCTTTGGGTAGAATAAAAATTATATAAATTCAGTATCTTTACTTTTTCCATTGTGGAGTATAAAATAGTGCTGAGTACACAGTATGGCTTTAGTAAATAGTGAGTGTTGATTAATTGAGGACTTTGATGAAATGTCTTGCATGGTTGGCCTCCAGAATACTAATTACTTACTGAGAAGCTTCCTGTGATTCAGCACTGTTTTTTTTTTTTTTTTTTTCTGAACCAAAATCTAGGAATCATGTCAGCCAAGAAATATTTGGAAGAATTTGTTGAAAACAAACCTAGAACAAACAAAAAGCCTCCTTAATACTACCTCACATGCCAGGAATCACTCCTCGTGGGCTTGTGGGTTGGTTTTGGGTTGGACTAGGGGTTGACCGGGATTGAACCCAGATTAACCGCATGCAAGGCAAATGCTCTCTACTTGTTACACTATGGCTCTAGAACCTCAAGTTATTTTTTAAATAAAAAACTCCCATTTACTATGGCTCAGTGTCTTTTTTTTGGGGGGTGGTCACACCTGGCAGCACTCAGGGATCACTTCTGACTGGCTCTGCACTCAGAAATCGCTCCTGGCAAGTTCAGGGGACCATATGGGGTGCCAGGATTCGAACCACCACCCTTCTGCATGCAATGCAAATGCCTTACCTCCATGCTATCTCTTCGGCCCTGGCTCACTGTCTTTTAGGAAGAAGGAAGAAAAAGAGACAGCAAGAAGTATAGGTCTTATGTAAAGTTTTTAAAACAGCTTGGGTATCATCAAATTTTATGGCTATGAGATTATGAAGAGGCTTGCATCTCTGTGGAGCTTAATCTAGGCATTCACATACTAAGGTTAAGAATTGAAAAGCCAGAGAAGTAGCATAGTAGTAGGACATTTTAATTGCAAACGGCCAACCCGGAACAGGCCCTGGTTTGATTCCTGCCATCTCATATGGTCCCCTGAGCCTGCCAGGAACAATTTCTGAGCACAGAGCCAGGAGTAACTCCTGAGCATAACCAGGTGTGGCCCAAAAACCAATCAATCAATAAAGTGCTTAAAAAAAAAGAAAAAGAATGTGGCCAGAGTGGTGGCACAAGTGGTAAGGCATCCTGTATGGTCCCCCATACCAGGAGTGATTTCTGAGCTTATATCCAGGAGTAACCACTGAGCATTACCGGGTGTGGCTAAAAACCAAAACAAAACAAACAAAAAAAAGAAGGCAGAATCATAATCCAGCAGCAAGTAGTTAATAATATATATGTATTATACATATATATGCATTATACTTATTTCATTATATGTATATGAACTATATTATACTTAGTATATAACATTGTGTAATTACATACATATTATAATGAATTAAGCATAATGTATATATTTATTATATATATGGACTACATTATATGTTTTGTTTTGGGGCCACACAATGTTGTGCTCAGGGCTTTCTCCTGGTTTTACACTCAAAGGCCACTCCTGGCAGGGGGATTTTATGGGGATAGTGCCACGGATCAAACTCAGGTTGGTGGTAAGCAAGACAACTGTCTTTCTTACTTGACACTGTACTGTCACTCCAGCCCCTCATGATTCATATTGACTAGAGTTGTCATGTGGAGAAATATCTGATTTTATAGCAATTTGAAATTTGAAGATGTTTTACTCTTGTAAACCATAGTACAACATATGGGTTGTATGTTATGTGGCTAAGAATGGAATACTAGGGGGCCCAGGAGATAGCATGGAGGTAAGACGTTTGCCTTTCATGCAAAAGGCCATTGGTTCGAATCCTGGTGCCCCATATGGTCCCCCGTGCCTGCCAGGAGCAATTTCTGAGCATGGATCCAGGAGTAACCCCTGAGCGCTGCCGGGTGTGACCCCCCCCCAAAAAAAAAGAATGGAATACTAGGATAGATGTTTGTGCTTGTGGTGTCCTGATGCTTTTTAATGATGTGTCTTCTATACTCTTTTCTGTAGGTTGGCCCTTACTGCCATGAATAAATTTGAAGAAGCAGTTACAAGTTATCAGAAGGCATTAGATCTTGATCCTGAAAATGATTCTTATAAATCAAATTTGAAAATAGCAGAACAGAAGTTAAGAGAGGTATCCAGTCCTGTAAGTTGTTTGTGCTATAGAAGTGAATATTCAGTGATTCACAATTAATAGTAATGAAACCGTGTGATTAACTAATTTTTTTTTCCACAGACAGGAACTGGATTGAGCTTTGACATGGCTAGTTTAATAAATAATCCAGCTTTCATTAGTATGGTGAGTATATTGTCTTTTTCTGTTCTGCAGCTATTTTCCATAGACTGGTATCATTGCAAAACTTTTTAGAGAGAGCTTGTCTGGTGGTAAACAAATAGTAATATAATGTTAGAGCTGAGGTATATTTTGGGAAGATAGTTTTCCAAGTGGTACTCAGGTCACCTGAATTCCCTCCCAACCAAGCATTGCAGGGGTCAGCTGCATACAAGGCATGTGCCTTGATACCAGTTCTCTTTACCTCACTTTCACTCACTCACTCACTCACTCACTCACTCACTCACTCACTCATGCTCTCTCTTTCTCTGTGCCACCTGGGGCTGAGGTTCTTTTTAATGTTGTATTTGGTTTCCTTTTCTTTCTTTCTTTCTTGTTTTTTTTTGGCCACACCTGATCTTGTTCATGGTTTCAACTCAGGAATTACTGCTGAATGTGCTTGGGTATGATATGGGATGCTGGTATTGAACCTGGGTTGGCTTCATTTAAGGCAAGAGCTTCCCCTGCGACTGTATTATCTCTTCTACTTCTATGGCCAAGGTTCTTAATCTTGTCCTCTGTAGGAAGGCCATAAATGATCTGTAATTGTATATAAAATTTTGTATGCATCTGCATTTTTCTAAGAGAACCATAATTTTCATAAGAATTGACAAAAGAATTCTAAAAGTTACAACTGATTAAAAACTACTCTTCTATCCAAGAGGCCCTAGGAAGATACCTAATAACTAAGGTCTGAAGATTTTGGTTACTTATAGTTTCCAATCTCACCTCTTCATATTATCTGCTTCCTTTCTTTCTGGGAGTTTATTTGACTATTGAGAGTTCTCTTAAGACTTAAAGTATCTGTACTGCATCCTTTCAGACCTATAAAATCACTTAAGGACCCTTTTGAAAATATACATGCCTTGCTCAAGTATGTGGAAACTCTGGTGTTGTAGGTCAGGGAAGTCACTCAACTATATAGAGCTTCTTGGGTGACAGTATGCCTCTGGGTGAGAACCATATTAGACCTTTTACTATTCTGGAATGTGGAACTCTTATTTGGGGGAGAAGAGGGCACATCTGATAGGTTCAGGAGCTATTGACTTACTGCTCTGTAATTAGGAATTGCTCTGGGGATATTTAGGGACTTTTTTTTTTTTTTTTTTTTTTGGCATTTCATATCAAACCCAGGCCTCCCAAAAGAAAAACTCAGGGAGATGGAATGATAGTACAGTGGATAGACACTTACCATGTATGCAGTCAACCTGGCTTCTATTCTCAGTACATCAGATAGGTTCCCTGAGACTGCCAGTGTGATCCTGACACATTTATGTGTGTGGCCCCAAAACATATTAATTTAATTAATGCACAGAGTTGACTTGTTTCCAATGAAAGAAAGAAGTTTTTGAAAATTGGTAGACTTGAAGCACTTGGCAGTTTAAAATCGGTAGTTCAGATCATCATTTTTCACCCAGGATATTCCAAAGGGGCTCAGGTAAAAAATCGTGTAAATGATGGGGCAATGGCATGAGTCTGTGGAGCTAACAAGTAGGAAGAGGTCCCATGTTTCCTCCCAAGATACCCAGAAATGGTTGAGAGACACTGTTAAAATCATTGTAGACAGTAGTTAGTTTCTGAAGCACTGACTGACTGAAAATAAACTTTGGAGAAAGTCACCATTTGCTTTTGTTACCAGAAAAAGATGATTATTTGATTTGCAAAGGTAATTGAATCATCAATTTGCATATCATATTTTACTTGATATTATAGATACAAGCCAAGAAATATATATGCATATATATATATAAATATATGTACCAGGGGTCTCAAACTCAGTTTACCTGGAGGCCGCAGGAGGCAAAGTTGGGGTGATCCTTGAGTGCAAAGTCAGTAGTAAGCCTTGAACATTGGGGGGTGTCACCCAAACAACTAAAACAAAACAAAAAGATTCCTCTAGGGCAGGGCCACAAAATGTTGTACGGAGGCCGCAAACGGCTGCGAGTTTGAGACCCCTGGTATATACATATGCAGGCTTTGCGACATTTGAAAAAAAATGTTGGTGGAGAGTTTGGTTATATAATATGTCTTTTGCATGCAAGAGACCTGGGTTTGGTCTCCAGTACAAAAGGGTTCTTTAAACAATATTTGGCCCTTGGGCCAGTAAATATGTAGGATTAAAAATGTTGAAGATTACTGTGTTGTAATATTTTCTTAAACTGGAGCCTCACAAGTGAAGGAAATAATTGAACTGTGAATTCAGTTTCTATTTCTCCTTATGGCTTTATTGATTTGATCTTGTATAGTATGTAAACTACTGCTGTTAATATTCTTTATATTGTCTGCAATGTATTCTTGCAATGTAATTTTAATTACATTTTTCTAGCACATCTTCCTTTTCACATTCCAATTTACTTTGTATTGATAAACTGCTGCTAATAATACATGATTTAGCTTTTATTTCTCTTCTAGATAAAAAATGTAACTTAAAAAAAATCCCTAAATACTAACTGTACTTTAATGCAAGGTACCACTTTTTAATTCTAGGCGGCAAGCTTAATGCAGAATCCTCAAGTTCAGCAACTGTAAGTATACATTAAGAGTTTATTGAATACGGGGCCCGGGAGATAGCATGGAGGTAAGGCGTTTACCTTTCATGCAAAAGGTCATCGGTTCGAATCCCGGTGTCCCATATGGTCCCCCGTGCCTGCCAGGAGCAATTTCTGAGCATGGAGCCAGGAGTAACCCCTGAGCACTGCCGGGTGTGACCCAAAAACCAAAAAAAAAAAAAAAAAAAAGAGTTTATTGAATGCTAGTTAACTTGAATTGAAAGTTGGGCACATTTAAATGCATATGTGGGCATTAGTAACTTACTTTTCCTTGTCACAATTCTATGCCAATCCCATGACTGATCTTATTTCTTCCCTCTAGAATGTCTGGAATGATGACAAATGCCATTGGGGGGCCTGCTGCTGGAGTTGGGGGTCTCACCGACCTGTCCAGCCTTATCCAAGCGTAAGTATTCATTTAAATTACAAATAATGAAATAAGTTTTATTGTTTGCTTTTTGTTTTTGTTATTGTTATGTTTTTTGGGTTTTGGGCCACACCTGGCAGCACTCGGGTTATTTTTGGCTCTGCACTCAGAAATCACTCCTGACAGGCTGGGGGGAATCATATGGGGTGCTGGGGATCGAACCCTGGTCCATCCCAGAGTTGGCCTCAGGAAAAGCAAATACCCTACCGCTGGCCCCATGAAATGTTATTTTTTAATTTGTTTTTATATTTTGTTTCAAAGGATTTTCTTGTTCAATTGTTATCTTTTACTCTAAATGTATCTTTAGTTATTAAATCTTTTTAAAAAGGTCATAATTTGGGGCCGGGCGGTGGCGCTGGAGATAAGGTGCCTGCGCTAACCTAGGATGGACCACGGTTCGATCCCCCGGTTCCCCATATGGTCCCCCGTGCCTGCCAGGAGCAACTTCTGAGTGAATAGCCAGGAGTAACCCCTGAGCATCACCGGGTGTGGCCCAAAAACCAAAAAAAAAATAAATAAATAAATAAAAAGAAAAAAAGAAAAAAAGGTCATAATTTGAAATTACTTTTGAGAAATTCCATATATCTGAACCGAATCTAGGGTTTCACATACACAAAGAGAGGGCCACATTCTTAAAATCAAGAGCCAAGAAAAAAATTTTTGGTAGATTCAATACATTCAACTAAAATTCTTCTAAAGAAAAGCCAAATATAGGGCTGGAGTGATAGTACAGCAGGTAGGCATATTCCCTTGTATGCAGTGACCTGGGTTCAATCCCCAGCATCTCTTTGGTCTCTCACACTAGGAGTAATTCTTCATTGTAGGACCAGAATTATCCCTTGAACATTGTTGGGCATGTCCTATAACCAAACAATTAAAATAAAAAAATATAAATACCAAATATATATTTTAAAAGGATGCAAAAAATTTTAGCACATATTTGTATTATTTAGGCATATATACATTTAAAAATAGTATATACTTACACATTTTATAATATATTATATAAATTTATTAAAATAAGTAATGTATAATTATTACTATATATTAAAAATATATAAGTAATAAAACAATGTCATATTAATATGACATTTTGGAAACATTTATTTAGGCTTTTTTATGAAAAGCTGATTATATCTTCTCACTACTTGAGCACATTAATTTTACTCTATCTCAGTTGCTTAAGATACCTTTTCTTCATTTTTCTTTTTTTTTTGTCAAATTCACCATTGCTCAGAGATTGCTTAGGTTCTATGCTTAAAGGTTGCTCCTGGCTGGCTCAGGTGGTGCTCAAGATCGACTAAGGCCAGCAGCATGCAAGGCAAGTAAGTGCCTTACCTCCTGTACTATCTCTCTGGCCCTGATGTTTGAATCACAGTATTGGTTGCTATTTGTGATCATGATTGTGTCATCCCATTGGCAATATTAGATTTTTCTTTTCAGAGTTATAGTAATAGTAACAGTCATATCCAATCCTGGAAACTGAGGCCCACATAGTTAGAAATGTTTTAAATTTCTTTTAAAGAAAATAACTGGGGCCAGAGAGATAGTATAGAGGGTAAGACCTTGCATGCTGCCTATTCAGGTTTGATACTAAATATTGTATATCATGTCGCTGACCACATATTGGAGTGATTCTCGAACACAGAGCTAGCTGTAATCCCTAAGCACTGTCAAGTGTGGTACTCAAACAGAAACAACAAAATCAGCTGTTAGCTGACAAGCATCCTGAAATGAATGTGATCCATGCCACATGAAACTTTTAAGTCTTGATTGCCAAGAACAAATACCTTACATGTAGTTGAGAATATACAAAAATAAATAGGTATTCACTTTTTGGCTGTTTGTCATTGGTTAAGCACTGTGGGGGAAGAGGGATTTAATAATTTTACTTTCTTGGCTTGGTGACTTATTTTTTGATAAAGTACAGTATATTTTAGTCATGCTATAAGGTGACAGTGGTAAATTTGCAGAAGCTAAAGTCATTCTAAAATGGTTTTTGAGGAAGTTCCCTACTTTCTAAAAGAAGTACCCATATACTGTATAGTTTGGTGTTTTATTTTATTCTTGCATTGATACTGTATAAACGGAAATTCTGTAACTCATGTCCCTGCCTCTTGGTCACAGGGGGCAGCAGTTTGCTCAGCAGATACAGCAGCAGAACCCAGAACTTATAGAGCAACTGAGGAACCACATTCGGAGCAGAACCTTCAGCAGCAGCACTGAAGAACATTCCTGATTAGGGGCTGGGTACCCTAAACAGAATACAAATGGTTTATAGCACTGAAGCATTTGCTGTAGATAGTGGCCAAAACAAACAAACGAAAACTAAAGAGTAAATCTGTTTAGATAATAGGTTTATCACAAACAGACTGGAACATAACATGATTCCTTCATAAATAAGTAACCTTAATACGTGGCCAAATAGCACTGAACAGGGTTCCATTTTCAAACCTTCATCATCATATTTGTATATTAGACTAATAGCAGAGTATATTTATTGAACAGTAAGGTGAACGCTCTTGCTCCAGATTTCCCTAAACAGACTTCTTTGAAATGGGGACACAGACAGGAGGATAGATCTATAGATATAGGGCAAAGTTACTTGCCTTGAGCAGCAAGTAAAGAGTGAAGAAATTTGTCATCTAGTTTTAGTTAGCAGTGATAGGATTAACAGTAAAGAATATATGTGAGGAGCAAGTACCAAATGTAGTGATAGGGAATCACTTGTTCTGATGGTGATAGGGAATCTAAGAGCTGGTAGAGAGCAGAATTTGGTGCAAGGGATGTTCTGAAAATAGATGCTGTGAATGTATAGAAACGAAGTAGGTAGTATGCTCAGGCTTTCTGCATAGTTCTTTACTAAACTTGCCTGCAGTTTGGTTACTGATAACATTAGCATGGCTAATTATGCTAAGTACATAATAAAATACATTTAGAAATCCTTAATGGTACTGGTTAGTCATTTGTGTAACTAATTTAGCAAATACAATTTCCTTACTGGTGATCTTATCATGGAGACTTGCACATATCCCTATATTTAAATAAACCAGTGGCTGGACCCTAATTAAGGATTTTCTAAGTGGCATTTAATTATGTTCCCATGAATTCTGATTTTTTTGAAAATTCAGTACTCATTTGGTGGATTACATAAAGCCTCAATTATTAGCCTCGATTACTAACATTGCTTCTTCATTTAATCTGCACTTATTGGTTTGCCTTTTCTCTTTTATGCTTACTCTTAATCTGGTGCAGTTTCTAATATGGGGTTTAAAATATCATCTTGAAATTAGATAGTGGAGTGAGATGGCATTAGATATTAATGTATAGTCCTAACTATGTTGATGGACAAGACCACTCTATTGCAAATTGAATTTTGTAGTTAATTATGAAATTGCCATTTACCAAAAGATTGTGTAGAAAAACTAAAAAGAACATAAGGTTAAATCAATGATACTGATGATCAGAGTCTTGCTACAATTATTCTCGAGATACCAATTATTTGGCATCTTTAAGTTTAAAGACCAACTTTTCTTTGTGAGTTGAGAACAACGAATTCTGTAAGAATCATTAGGGAGTTTATTTAAAAATGCAAACACCTACAATTTTTATTTAGTATGTCCTATAACAAGGCTTAAGAAAACACCATTTTAAAGACTACTAATATTTGGTTCTAATTAGGTCCAAGGACTAATTTAGAACATTATTTACATTTGTTCTCAGACTAGCAAAATGCCTAACAACCTAGGTTCAGGCTATAAGAGACATAAATTAATCTATAGTTTGGTCAGAGAAGCATGAGAAGTAAATCTCAGGACCTCTTCATTCAATTTCCTATATGCCATCTAAACCCACTTAAGTTTTCATTAAGTTAAATTTAGTTGCTAGTGTTCTAGTGTAAGTATCACAGAGAATGATGACTGTGGGGGAAAAAAATCAAACAATCCTTAATTAAAAATAGTAACTTATCCAATGTTGAGTTAGAATAAGTTTCTAGACTAATTAGCTTGAGTACTTAAAGATTACTTTCAGATCAACAACAACAACAACAAAAATGATAATACCGACTAGTCAAACAGAAAATACAACTCAACAGTTTCACTGTAGCCCCTGCAGACATTTAAAGGATAATTAGAAAATACTAAGACCAGCTTCAAATCTATATATTTAACAATATAGGAGACACATTCCTTGGGACCAGAGATCAAACAATGGGTAGGGCAGAGGAACACCCCACCCCTCCACTCTAGGAATGATACCTGAGCACTACTGGGTGTGCCCCCAAAACACAAAGAGGCACATTCCTTGTAAGATACAAAACTACCAAAGCTCAATGGAAAGTTAGATATGTTCCAGTTAGATAGTTCCAGAAAACTAGGTTTAGAGACCTTTTAATGTTGACTTCTAGCACATATTTAACAGGGAAAATTACTAACACGGGTCGGCAACCTTTAAGACATAAGAGCCACTTGGACTCCTTTCTGAAGGAAAAAAATGCTGAGAGCCACCATCTCATCTCGACATTTAAAACAAATATAGCACTGCATACATTGTTTCTTATCTTAATGCTATTTACAGGATCCTGTAGTTAGCTGTACATCTGAAGATAAAAAGAACTTTTCACTTAACAATGTAATACATATATTTGTACAAATTAATAACCAAATAAAATATTTAAGTGATAATGCTCCCTGCCTCCCTTGGTATGGCGGCCCTGTTGTGGAGTCGTGGCAAAAGTTCAAAAGAGCCTCATGGGGCGGGCCCCTGTACTAGGACCACAAGACAATGCCTTCTAGAAAACGAGGAAACACTTCCCACCTCATGTAGTCCTTACACCAAATCAAAGAAATCATGAAAAAAAAAA
>PVKC010039246.1:0-12578 GCA_004027635.1 Crocidura indochinensis | reverse complement strand
AGCTTTACAGTGTCCTTCCAGGAGAGCAGAAAATATCCCCAAGACTGCACTCATCCATGCAGCACATGGAGACATTAAATATAGGTCTGGAGCATAGTCACTGGAATTCGGACCCTGGCTTTCAGTCCCTGTGGCACACACTCTGGAGCAAGAACACTGGACTCTGAATTTGGAGGTCGAACTCTGGATTTCAAACCACAAGCTCATGAGACTTGAAAAACATACCCTGGAACTCAGACCCTGGAATGCGCTCTGAGCCCTGGACTTGTATTAGGAAAGGAAACAAACAGAAGCTCCCTACCCACTCAGCCATCACCAGTGGGAGCCTAGATGCTATCAGAGGTAAGGGCAAAAGATGATGTTATTCTATTCCCACAAGGTTCCACAAGGCCTCTGAAAACCTCAGGTGAAGGGGTTTGATGGGAGATTATCTAAGGTGAGTCCCAGGCAGCCTATGATATCCATGAAAAACAGTCAATGATGGACCAGCAGGTAGAACAGTGATAGGAAACTTGCTTTGTAAGAAGATGGAGCAGAGATAGGACTGAAATGCACTATGGGATCCATTACTGTCATACTGAGGGAGACTAGAGTAGCTCTGGTGCAGTCTACAGAGGAGAAATGAAAAAAAATAAGAACTTTAAATGGAAAAAATATAGACAAATCAACCTGAAGTTTAAGAGAAAGAGAGAAGAGAGGCTTGCAGATGGCTCTCATCTTAGGAGATGAGATAGCTTTCTGTTAGCTCAAGGGACTGCTGAAGCAGTTCCAGATGGAGAGAGACCGGTCCATGGAACACAAGTGGACTGGAATCACCTCAATGTGAGTGTTGGTCACATGATCCAAGAGGCCTGAAAGCTGGTAAGCTGTGACCTCTGTGCCTCCTCTAATGCATGTTTTATGCCACCAGACTTGGCTGTAGGGCAAGAACTCAGTGCTAGCTATGGTCCCCTGTAGTAATCCGTCCCCAGGAGAGGTTCACTGATGTAGGTAGGGAGAACGAGGTCTTTCCCCTCCAGCTCGGAGAACGCATCTCCCACCCAGTAACCAGCGGTTCTGAGGTGAATGCGGCGGGAAGAAATCCAAAAGACAGTCAAGCTTCCGAAGAAAATAGCTCTTTATTCCTTGCAGAGGTCAAAGCCTCAAACGGCCTGGGTAAAGGCCAGCAAGAGAAAAAAGACCTTCGCTTTCCACAGATCCTTGCTTTTATAATCCAGAATCAGGTACCACCCAATGGTGGAAACAGAATCAGGTACTACCCTAAGGTGGGGGCAGACTGCCAGGTCACACCCTAGGATAGGGTACAATCACTGATCAGGTAGGGTCAGAAATGTTTATACACAACAGTCCCCAATTCCATGCGTCCCCATTTGTGCTTCTTTGTTACTCGGGAAGTGAAGACAAAGGCTTGAAACACAAGTTAAATTGGTCGTTAGCAGCACTGGAAAGATGAGAAAAAAAAAAACAACTTATTCCCAGCAACAGAGGCAAGAAAAAGTGCAGTGGCCAAGAACAGAATGTGCAGCACTTCCAATTTTCATAGGTTACACATGGTTACATCCACTGTGGTTGAGAACTAATACTGGTCCAAGGGAGTAAATCCTTTCCTGGCTGACCCTCCAGGAGAGGGTGTTCTCAGGGGTGTCTTGGGCGTGGTTAGTGCTGTGGAAGTGGTCAGCCCCACTACAAACCCTGATTCTGGTTTACAACATATCAGGGCCATATGTGCAGAGTGCCGCGGGGTGGTCTGTCTCAGCATGGTAGAAACCACAGGGTCACATTTCTGAGAAGTTTGGCTTTGGAGACAGAGGTAAAAGATATTGCGAGAGTTTTCTTTGGTCAACAACTTGATGGAGGACGTCTGGAAAGCTCGGTTCCTGGGTAAGTTCTCTTTTGTCTCTAGACACAGTAGGACACCATCAGGCCTTTCAGACTGACTGTTGAGTCTGTTCAGACTGACTGTTGAAGCAAATCCTTCAATGGAAAGTCAGGTCTGGTTCGAATAATAGAGACATTTGAAGTAAGGAGTGAGGAGTTGAAGGAGCCTTGCTTGGTCTCCAACATGGTCCTGGCCATGACACTGCAAAGGACATACTTTGCCAACAGAGGAGGACTATGATGCCCAGGCTCTGAATGTTCCCTCTGAGTTATTTTAAATTTTGCCTCACTTTGGAGGCATGGGGTTGCTGTCCAACCATCACTCTACCAGGTCTAAGGAAAAGGGTGAAGCAGGGAAAGCTTAGCGAGATTCAGAGGAAGGCAGCTATCATTCATCAATGGGACTTAGCAAAGGCAGAACTTGAGGAGGGGGGCCTGTGCTGGCAACCTAAGGAGAAGAATTTGGGTCCAAATCAAATCTGAACAATTTCCTAGCTCAGTTTGGAGCAGAGTAGACCGACACTGATGTAGGAGTCATACTGTCCCTCAGAGAAAACAGTTGACCTTCTAAGGGCCATGAAGCTATTGCAAGTGAGCAGGAATTTCTTTGGGGACTTTGTGGATAAAAGTAGTGGAATAAGCTTCCCTCCAGGGCTCCATAGAGCTGTTCTCTTGGCTTCAGACCATTTATTTCAAATGATAAATGGGAAAGTAGAGCTGAAAGATCTTAACATATGAGAACATAGATGTGTCCAGCACACCAGGGAAAGGAAAAGGGACAGACAGAGAATGAGAGATTCCTAAGCAATGTAGGCACCCCCAGTCACTGACCCTGCTTCTCCTCTCTTTAGACCAAAATCACCTCCTCTCAAAACCAGAGGGTAGTACTGAATGAACAGCAGTGAGAGGTGAACCATATTACTCACTTTATAAAAGAGAAGTAAAAGCTGAAGGGGGAAACCTGACATTCCAAAGGACAAGGTGTGGGCAGAGTACAGATCAGGACAGGGGTATACAAGGTCTATGCCTGTCAGATGCAGAAACTTTTTGTTTATGGTTGATGGTGCTACTATTCAACAATGGCATAAAATCCACTTTCTAATTAAAATGTATATTGGTCTTCTTGAGAAGAGGGTTTTGATGGGTAGATGAGTTGGAATTTGGAGCAGGAACTATGTGGCACTCATCTAGGGATGATCAACTGACCCCTGTGCAGATAATGCACAGAGCCAAGTTGTGCCAGAAAGAGGGGAGCTATGATGTCAGAATCTTTGTGACATCGAAGACCCATAGGTCATAGTCATGGCCTGAATTAGCAGGAACATGTGTGTCTTTGGGAAGGGGCACCTCTCAGACCAGACTTGGGACCTAAAATTTACCTCTTATTTTGTTCATCCCAGAGCACTAAGCTTCAAAGTCTTAAGGTGAAGGGGGATGCTCCTTGGAAGTTGGAGGCTACTGGAAAGTATCCAGTGCTTTATATGCACAGGGGTCCCATTTCTCAGACCCACAGACCTGTCTTAGGGCAGGGTTGGTGTTCCTCCATCCCTCATCTCCATTTGATCTGGATGACAGCTTTGTCATCACTCCCACAATTGGAGCTGCACAAAAGAATAGTCTCTACAGCAAAAGGACCAGTGTCTCAACCAACTATAGCCAAACTGCTGGTCATGTTTGATCAAGTGGTCTGTAAGAGGGAACAGCTACAGCAGTGGGGACTGCTGCCCAACCTGCTTCAGGACCTCCTTTGGTAGCAGATGAATAATAGAACAAGGTAGTCTAGAAAAATACAAAAGGTTCTAAGAGAGACCAGGAGAGAGGGACAGCAAACTACTGGGCACCGTACTACCATCAGCTCCATCCATACCTCTTAACTAACTTTCCTCACTTTCAGGGGTTCTAAATGCCATCAAAGTGACAAACTAGCAAGTCGAGGCTCCATGGAATGCCTTACTAAGTCCAGTAAGACTGAGTCAGATTGTCATAATAATTATAGAGAAGCAGAATGCTGATCCAGATACAGGCAGGGTTTGCGAGAGAGGAAAATGGGGGACATTTGTACTGGGAAAATTGCCCTGGCAAAGGGTGGTGTACATTTGATGATTGAAACCCATCTAAGAATATTTCTTTAATCATGATGATTAAATATTTTTTAAATATTAAAATCAGTGTCAGGGTCCTCAGAGACAGAAGTCACCTTTGGAGGATTAAGAGAGGCACTACGATATTAGGATGGTCGAGGAGGACCAATCCAGTTCTTCTATCTACCTTAGCTGTCTAAAGCAGGAGCTCCACCACAGCAAGAGGTGGAAGGACAAGTGCAGTTGGAGATGGTGCCAAGGACAGAGGTGTTGTGAAATTTGGACTGAAAATCAAGGAATTGGATTCTTTCATGTAACTTGGTCACCAAAGAGACCATTATGAGCTTGAAACACCCTTCTAGGCCCCTTACAACATGCCCTTCTTTATATTGTTACCCTTCCTGAGAATTTCTGAACCTGAAAGTTTGTCCTGAAAAGAAGATATGAGTGCAAATCATCCACACACAGCTTGGAATCTCAGAAGCCAGTGAAGAGTCTGAGAAGAGCATGCTTCCATAGATACCTCCACCAGTTTACCCCTTCAACCTCTCACTCATATATGGAATAGCCTATGTCAAGGCAGACAGAGAGTAGGAGAACCAGCAGGCAGAAGAGAAAGCAATGATCCAGAAAGCAAAATAAGAGCAACTCTCAGATCTGTGGGGAGCAGTAGGCAGCAAGTTCTGGGACCCATAGAAAAGCCTTCTCCCGGGAGAAAACCTGGACCTCAAAGAAGTCGTCGTTGGACGCAATACAAAGTGAACCAGTTCTGGGTTCAATCTGTATTATTTTTCAGTAGGTTAGACAGAGAAGATCAACTCAAAATAACATTCATTTTAACAACCTTTCTCTCCTTCCCTTCTTACTGATGCTTCCCACAACAAGGTAGTTTGGGGGCACAATATAGAATAACCCTATATAACAAGTGCACCATGAAAAATGACCAAAGGAAAGACAAATAAGACCCATGGTCTAGGAGAACAGGGATGAAGGACTGGCTGAAATCTCCCCCATGTCATGAGAAAGCTTTCTGGCTTCTGAAGAGACTGCAGAAGCATTAAGAGATCCAAGCAGGGGCCGGAGCAATGGTACAGTGTTAGGGTGATTTGCGTTGCACATAGCTGACCCAGGATGGACTGCTGTTTGATCCATTTCCATAACATATGCCCCCCCAAGAAGCGATTTCTGAGAGCATAACCAGGAGTAATCCCTATCACTGGGTATGGCTGAAGAAAAAAAAAACTAGATTCAGATAAAGCAGTACATTGAGCACATGAATGAGCTGGTCTTGTGTCCAGCATGAGATTTGCTAGAGATGGACAAGTAAGCTTGTAGCAAGTAAGCTGTGGATTTTTTCCAACGAAAAAAGTCAGTAGTCTGTCAAAATATATGGGGTGATATGGGGACAGAGAGACCTGCCATGCCCTTCCTTTGAATGTCCATTGCTGTGTTGTTGTTGTTTTTTAACTAATTAGAAAAAAATTTTTTTGTTTTAGATTGGGAGAAGATATTTTGGACACTAGAGACCTCTGGTATTGTGCCGTATTCTGGTATTTTGTCAGGGAAAGGAGGTCTGCAATGACAGTTATAATTTGGAAGGCCTGAAAGTTATGGCCAACTAACATAGACACATGCTCCACTATGTATCACCGTGAAGCATCCCCGGCCACCTCCCTGCAGCTGAGTTCAGAGAAGCAGCAACTGGAACAGAAGATGGTGCTGCAGAAGCAGCCCTTGACTGGCTCTAGTAGGGGGGCTCAGATCAATGAAGATAGAGAGAAACAAGCAGAAGGAAACCCACATGAGTCAGAGCCATGGGCTCCTTCTCTACCGCTAAATCTTCTTCACTCACATTTAAAATCTGCTGGAGTCATGAAGGAGGAGAATAAGATGCTCCAGTTCCAGGTAAACACTGATGATTCCAGAGAAGTGTGAGTGCAGGGTCCCCAGCAGGGAGAATTCACTGTGGAGGCCCATAAGCTGAGGCACTAACAGTCGCTGCTGAACACTGCTCCACCACCCTTAGTGTTCGGTCCATGGGACTCCCCGTAGCAAATGAAGCTGTAGTGGAACGGGATGTGCAAAAAGTGAGAAAGGTAGAAAGAGCATCAAAAAGCTGGATTGGCCAGGTGCCCTGAAAAAGAGGCTGTACTGTGCTACCCACACCATTCTGTAGCCCCTTGTACACACCATTCTGTATCCTGCTGTTCCTCTTGCAACTTTCTCAACCTCCCACTTCCTACCCTCCGATAAATGGGATCCAGGGATGGTACTAGTTTGGGTGAACTGTCTAGAGTGACCATAGATCAATAAGGCATGCCATTAGAAATGCCGAAAAAGTGCTTGCTTAGGCAGCACATATACTAAAATTGGAACGATACAGAGAAGATTAGCATGGCCCCTGCGCAAGGATGACACGCAAATTCGTTAAACGTTCCATATTAAAAAAAAAAAAGAAATGGCGAAAAAAAAAGACACAGAAACACTAAATATGTGCAAGAGGCAGAGGGCTGGGATTGGCATCATTTGCCTCATGCCAATGATGAGGGCGCATTCTTGCAGCTAAAGACACTGCAGAAGCAGTTGTACATCCAGAGAGGCCACTACATTGAGCATACAAATATGCTGTCTTGGTCAAAACAAGAGATTGGACAACAGATTTCAAGTGATCTGAGAACAGGTAAGCTGTGACCTGGGTTTATTTAATTTGGGGAGCTGTGGGTGGATCCATTAAGAAAACAATGCTCAAGAGTGATGATTTGTTGGTGCTCAGGAGCTCAGAGGCCAAGCCAGGCATTGAATTGACAGAGGTAAAATTTTCTTTGAGAGTGGAGCCATCCACCACCTCACACTCTTTGAAACCCCGGAACCCTGTGAAGGGCTAAGAGGGATGTCTTTCCTTAGAAAACTCCAGATGCTAGTCCTTTCCTAGCTCTTATTCACAGAAGTAAGCAAAACTGAAACAAGACAGAGCTGAGCCTAGAGAATGTGACCTTGAGCCTCAGGGGTTACTCCTGGCTCCATGCTCAGAAATTGCTCCTGGCAGGCACGGGGGACCATATGGGGCACCGGGATTCGAACCGATGACCTTTTGCATGAAAGGCAAATGCTTTACCTCCATGCTATTTCCCGGGCCCCGTGACCTTGAATCTGAATCAGACTTTGAGTAGTCTTGAGGTTAGAGGATACAGACAATGGGAATGGAGTAGAATTCCCATGAGAAATCTCACCTGGCACTGAAATATCAGCCAGAACTGGGCGAGGTTCCATTTTCATGCTTTATCCTCTTGTTTGATAATATGCATGGAACATACCCTCTCAAAATCACTTTAATCTAGACTCATATTTTACTTTCTCCCTCCTGCTGCCCATCTTCTGGTCACATTCCTCTTCACCCTTGTCTCAGCCTTCTTCTTTTTCTCCATATCCCTTCTTTCCTAGGACTTCTTGAATTCTAATTAGGTATGGACAACTGAGAGAGTGCATTACCCCTAGAGTTAATAAGAGGATCCAAACAACAACATTGAGCCTCATTCCCTGCTATGCATATGAGTCTCACAATGCCTGCTCCACACCCGTTCATGTGTGCTGGAAGATTGAAAAAAAAAATCCATGAATTGAAATTTAAAATCTTAGAATTAAACTGGGGGATAAAAGAACCATGAATGTCACTGGGTTCCAAAGCCACACTGGCAGAAGACAAGCCATGGACAGACCCACACACACTCTGCAGCAGATGTGTAACTAGGCAGGTGAGAAAACAAGGAAAGAGCAGGCAGAGGAACATGATAGGCTCAGGAAATTCTGAGGATGCATCGTCCCAAAAACACATCAATGATCCAGGCATATGATCATTGATAGGTTAGAGGGAGAATAGTCAGGGTAGGAGCAGAAACCATATACCATATAAAATTCTCGATACTGGGAGATGTATCTCATGCCACAAGAAATGGTACCAGTAGGGGAGGGGCCGCAGAAATGACCCCAATTTCAATATATTGATGCAGGGGCCAGAAATGTCCCCCAAAGGAGTCATCTTACAGTGGGGCAAATGAGTCCCTCAAAGCAGTGTATCTTTAAATTGGAGCCCCAAAATGTCACTCAAACTTGGTATTGATATGGGAGACAGAAATTCTTCCAAAACTAAACTTGCTACTCTGGAATGGAGAAATTTTCCCCAAACTTAGGCCTGGATCTTTGGGATAGAAAGGTCAACACTACTAGGCACCTTGATATGAGGGACAGACAAATTCTTCAATATCTTCACCTTGATCATGGGGGTATGTAAACCCCAAATTAGGCAGACTTGTCAACCAATAGTAAGCATCTGTCCTCTGTTTGAAAAAATGCCCCTAAGACAGTGCAAACCAGAGTGAGGACAGAGAAAAGTCACCATAACTCCCTAAAGTAGGCTTCAGGAAATAGACTTACTTGAAGATCCTCCTATTCTTGTGCCCAGCTACCTTTCCTCCTTCCCACTGTCATTCCTGTATGTAGACTTGCAGAATAAAAAGGCAGTCTCTGGAGCAAAAGATACCATATCTTGGGCAATCACAGAACAATCTGGGAAATTTCCAGAAACCTGGTCACCTACCTGCAACTGATCTTTGAGACAAAAACAGCTGTATCAGCAGGTGCTGCTTAAGGAGACTTCTGGGTCAGTTGCAACAGGAGCATACTCAGAGCAATGTTGATGTGGAGAGAGTCCAGAAGGACCTGAGGGAGACCCTGGTGAGAGATAGGATATGTGACTCTGGGCATATCTCCCTCCTTTTTTTCTTACTCCCCAGCTTATTTCTTCTTGTGGAGAAACTCCTAGAAGAAATCAAGATGCCATCTCCAGGCTCAGCTGACATAGTGCAGCTAAACTTAAAGAAGAAATACCAATGGCCAAAAGGCACATGAAAAAATGCTCCATGTCACTAATTATCAGGGAGATGAAAATCAAAACAATAGTAAGTTACTGTCTCATCCAGAGAGACAGGCACATATCCCAAAGAACAAGAACGATCAGTGCTGGTGTGGATGTGGGGAGAAATAACTCTCATTCAACTGCTGGTGGGAATGCCATCTAGTCTAGCCTTTATGAAAAACAATATGGAGATTCCAAATAAACTGGAAATTGAGCTCCCATATGACCTAGCTCTACCTAGGGATATAACCTAGGAACACAAACATAGAATACAAAAATGCCTTCCTCAAATCTATATTGATTGCAGCACTATTTATAATAGAAAGAATCTGGAAACAACAAAGATGCCCTTCAAAAGATGAATGACTAAAGAAACAGTGGTACATATATACAATGGAATATTATGCAGCCATCAAGAGATGAAGGCATGTAATTTTCCTATACATGGATGCAAATGGAAACTATAATACCGAATGAAATAAGTCAGAGGGAGAGAGATAGACACAGAATAGTCTCACTCATCTATCTATGTGTTTTAAGAAAAAAAACATTACTATAATAATGCCCAGAGACTAGAGATATGAGGGATGGAAAGCATAGCTCATGATATGAAGCTGAACACAAAGGTTCATGAGTGCAGTTAGAGAAATAACTACACTAACAACTATCATGACAATGTTAGTGGAGAAGTAGAATACCTGTCTGGAATACATGCAGGGTGGGGGAGAAGGAGATGAGGCATTAGGGGTGGGAATGTTGCACTGGTGAATGGGGGAGTACTTTTATGACTAAAACCAAATACAATCATGTTTGTAGTCATGGTGTTTAAATAATGTCATTAAAATAAATAAATAAATACATACATAAAATCAGTGAGGAGTGAGCAGATATCCCCAAGAGGAGAATCCACCTATGGGGCCTGAGAAAACTGGGCTCAACAGGTCCTATCCAGGCTGCTCCACCTCCCTTGCTTGACTGAGACCATGAGGCTGCCCCACAACTAATGACATGGAAAGATAGGAAGTGCAATGAGCAGCAAAGGTGCTGAATCTAAGGGCTAGAGCAGTGGTTGGAAAGCTGCACTTGCCAGGCACATGCGGCTCTTTACACCTTTAAATGTGACTCTTCTGTGTGCTGGGAGGCTGTTCCAGAATTCAGGACTCTGCTCCTAGCCTCTGTCAGTGTGTGCCCTGTGTGCAGCCCCGGAGGCCGGCTCCACACAGCTCTGATTAGAACCAAGATCAGTGTTCACATTAGTGTTTGTGACTTTATCATCGTCAGAATGTAATTTTCTCTACATTGTAAGACAAATTTTATAGAATTTAACATAAAATTTATCGATTAATAATATTGTTCTGAAGTTTTTGTTTTATTAGTTGTGTTATTTGTATCCCCGATCTATGTGGATACTTGCATGCAAAATATTCTCAATAAAAACTTATTGAAACTAATCATCCTATGTGTTTTCGGTTTTAAAAATGTGGCTCTCAAAATAAATTTCAATCATGGTTTTGGTGAGATTTGGCTCAGTTGAAAATAAGGTTGCCCACCACTGGGCTAGAACAATACTACAGCAGGCAAGACCTTTGTGTCCCAGACCACTTAAGCTACCTACCACAGAAGAAGATGGAGCATCCAAGTCCAGCTGAAGCCCAACTGAGAACTTCTTTCAGAACCTTCTGCAACTTTCTTCTAGGTCAATCTCTCAATCCTATTGATCTTATTTGCATCAGTCATTATATTGCTAGTTAAACAGTGTGTTCTACCTGGATAGATTTTAATAACTACTGTTTTGTTCTATCCCCACTGCAAACAGAACATTTTCTATCTAACTATGCTGGTTTAATATTTCTTTGTATGGTTCCAGGGAAATACATGGTGTTAGATTTTGTTTTGTTTTGTTTTTTTTTGTTTGTTTTTGGGTCACACCCGGCAGTGCTGAGGGGTTACTCCTGGCTCCATGCTCAGAAATTGCTCCTGGCAGGCACAGGGGACCATATGGGGCACCGGGATTCGAACTGATGACCTTTTGCATGAAAGGCAAACGCCTTACCTCCATGCTATCTCCCGGGCCCCGGTGTTAGATTTTTTAAATAATTCTCAGCTATCCAATTGAGAATGTTGTCCAATTGGTGTGATGTTTGTGTATATTATACAGCAACATATTCTCAAATTAAGCCTGCAAAAATGTTCTTTGTCCAGAGAAGTCTATGGAAAATGGACTCTGATGCCATAGACTCTTATTACTTAGGGTGCTGATTATAAGAATATCCTGCAAACTTATTTTCAACTGTATATTGATCTATAGAAATTTTCTTATGATTTGTTTAGAAAAGTTATGGAAAAGAAACTCGAATGTTCTAGACTCGTATTACAGTGCTCATTGAAAGAATATTTAACAGTGTTCAAATTAAATATATCTGCAGAGAGGCTCTAATGCTATGTTCAGAGAAGTCTAAGGAAAAAGTTTGTGATGTGTATAAGACAAAGATATGGACTAAGCTGATCGTTTAAATGATGCATACATTCTAACGTTTGACGCTTTAGCCAACTTTTACTGTGCCTATGCAAAATCACAACCATTTTATAAAATGTGATCTGATGTTCCTGCTTGGGTGGAGAAAAGTGAAACCAAACTTTTACAGCGTTTCTCATTGATTTGTTTTGTTTGAACTGAAAAGGTGGAATTGTAAAAGGACAACCACAATTTACAGAAAACATGGGCTTTCCCCCATCCTCCTCTTTCATTTTCACCTAGCCCTTTGGTATGGAAAAGACACCTGGGTCTCAATCCATCCTCCCTCACCTGGCTGAATCTGATCCTGGAGAGGAAAGAAAGGAGTTTGTTTGTCTTTAGTTCAGTGAGACAAAGAGGAGAAGCCACTGACTCCTTGATTCTTTCTTGATAGCTTAGTTTAGGAATCCTTTCGGAGTGTCTGCATCAGATCCGTCTGCCTGGAGTGGAAATATGCATGTGGGGTGAGTTTACAACGTGAGATTTAATTTTGCAGGCTTGGATTTTGCCCTCTAGGGAAACTAGGAAAGAAGGAACTGGAAGCAGTTTCTCCCCTGTGGAAAGAAGGAGTGCCTTTCTCATGAAAAAGCAAAAGTACCCTGTCAGTGTAGATATGCATGCCTTTGCTTGATGTTGGTACCTGGATTATCTGTGGGAGACTGGGAGAACATAAATAGAAACTGTTCATATTAGAACTGCTGTTTGTGTGAGCAATTTTTCTGAATGGAACAGGCCAGAGCATAGAATGGTAGAGGGTAGGAGAACTAAGGGATTTGAAATATGGCAGCAAGAGGACTGACCAGAAAGGGCACAGGGGCTGGACCGATAGAGTGGGGAGGACACTTGCCTCGCCTGTAGCAGACTTTGGTTCAATCTCAGCACCCCATAGGGTCCCAAGATCCCACCAGGAGTGTTTCCTGAGCACACCCAGGAGTCAATCCCCAGCACAACCAGGTGTGACAAAAAGGAAAACACACAGACACACACACACACACACACCCACACACACACGAGAAATGTGTTTCAAGATGTCCTTTTTTTTTTTTTTTTTTTTGGTTTTTGGGCCACACCCAGTGACACTCAGGGGTTACTCCTGGGTATGCGCTCAGAAGTCTCTCCTGGCTTGGGGGACCATATGGGACGCCCGGGGATAGAACAGCGGTCCATCCTAGGTTAGCGCTGGCAAGGCAGA
>PVKC010039245.1:0-12582 GCA_004027635.1 Crocidura indochinensis | reverse complement strand
AAGTGCCTGTGCTTACAATACTTGCATATAAATGAATATCAACATTTATCACAAAACCACTACATGAATCAGGTGTGCCACATATATTAAGCAGCAGTATCTTTTTCAAGGACTGATAGGAAATTTCTGCTGAACTATCACTAGTGGTCGAAAACTACTAAACTCTTGGAGAGATCATGATTCTACTTATTTTGCACATTCACTCTTAACTTTGATAGATTTTATTTGCCTATGTATTTTACTTGAATATATCAATAGGACTTTATCTGTATATTTCTTTTTCTTTCTTTTGTTTTGTTTTTGCTTTTTTGGGGGGGCACACCCGGTGACACTCAGGGGTTACTCCTGGCTCTGTGCTCAGAAATTGGTCTTGGCAGGCTCGGGGGATCATATAGGATGTCTGAGATTGAACCTGGGTCCATCCTGGGTAGGCTGCAAACAAGACAAATACCCTACCACTGTTATATTGCTCTAGCCCCTTGTCTGTATATTTCTGAGAAAGTTGCCTTGGATTACTGTTGCAGTAGAAAACATGGTTTCCTAGGGGTCACCTTCAGCCAAAGTCCTTTTTACTCTCTTGGTGCTGGTGGTATATTTTTTCAGAAATACGCATTCATTAAACACGGAACTCTTAGAGAATCTTAGCTTGTTATCAGAATCCCAACAGGAAACATAGCATTTGAAGAACATTTATTTATGTTCTTCACATTTATCACATGGAACTTGAGAAGGCTGGCTAAGGTATTATCACCACTCCTAAACACTGTGAAATGAGAAGAGAGAGGTTTTTCTGAGATGAGAGGAGAAAGAGTTGTGCATTGCAAACCTGCAAGTGTTGAACAGTGGTGTGTGTTTATGGGAATCAGTCAGTTCATAGGTAGTGACATAGGAGAACAAATACCTTGTCGTCACTCTCCAAATTTTGCCAAGATTCTATATTCTTTTTTTTTTTTTGTGTGGGATTGACACACTTAGCAGTCTTTAGGGATTATTCTATGTGGTGCCCTGGGGACCGTATGAGGTGCTACAGTTTAATCTCAGGTGTGCTGCCTACAAGGCAAGAGCTTTACTAGATATATTATCTCTCCAGACCCAGGGTTACATCATGACTTAGCTTAATAAGGAGTGAGAGAACAAGAAATCAGTGTGAGATAATGAAGAAAGGTGAACAGATGTAGAGCTGAAAAGAATACTAGAAAGGAGAAAAACTGTATATTAGATGTCTTGATTTCAAATTATTATCCCCATACCCCCAAATTACATATCCACATATCCCTGTCTGCAAGTTTATTATTATTATTATTATTATTATTATTATTATTATTATTATTATTATTATTATTAGTCATACCCAGTAGCGCTCAGGGGCTACTCCTGGCTCTACACTCAGAAATCGCCCTGGCAGGCTCGGGGGATCATATGGGATGTCAGGATTCGAACCACTGTCTTTCTGCATGCAAGGCAAACCCCTTACCTCCATACTATCTCTCTGGTCCCTGCTAGTTTCTTGATAATGGAACCAGCAAATCTTCTCAGGGAAGAAGATTCATATGATTAGTTCATATTGCCAAGCACCCACTTTTCATTTGATCTTCACTTGATCCTAGTGATTTCTCTTAAATTCCTGTGAGCTCATTTATAGATTTCATAGGGTGTTTGTTATATTTTGTATATTTCTGTCTTATATGTTTTAGAGTTAACTAACTCATTTTATTGCCAGAAATAGAAGACACAAGATCCAAGGTCCAAGATGGATTAATATCTGATGCAGATATTAATTTTTTAATAATGAAGCAAATGAGGATGGTTACTTTCTTGGCATCACAGGAATATTAAGCACAGAATTGGAACACTCACTCTAATGTTCATGTTATTTATTTTATTTTTAAAGCAGTTTATTTATTTACTTATTTTTATTTTGGGGCCACATCTGGTGATGTTCAGGGGTTACTCCTGGCTCTGTATTCAAAAAATTGCTCCTGGCAAACTCAGGGGATGCCAGGAGTCAAACTGGGTCTATCCTGGGTTGGCTGCATGCAAGGAAAATGACTTACTACTGTTCTCTCTGGCCTCTGTTGATATTTTTTAATACACTAAACTTATGAAAACATGCTTGGTGAATACCATTTTTAAAAATGGAAGTAAACTAAGAAAGAATAGAAAGAAGAGAGAGGGAAGAAATAATGGAGAGAAGGTATACATTGACCAATTTAAGTAATAGTAGATTGTTTGTCAGATTCTCATAAAACTTCAAGCAGAAAAGAGAAACGGATTTAGAATGAAAGCCCCAGAGATGTATTTAAAGACAAGCAAACTATTATAGGTTGCAGGTGTGAATCTAACAGTGCTCCTTGCATGGAAGACATCATAAAGGGTGTGGAGATAAAAATGTAAATCCTGATCGCTTTCTTTGTACAACATGATGAAATAAGGAATATCCCAATTTCATATTAACCTGGAATTTACAACTATACTATGGCCCCGTTATTACTTCAAAGCAGAACCAAAACCTGCAAATAAACTTGACAGTCAATGGATACAGGAAGAAAAGAGTGACATTTAAAAATCCAGAAAGTCTACAATTTAAATTCATAACCAGGTGTTAGGAGTGATAAATGCAGAGAAGAAATTCTGATTCTAAATTATACTGAATCAGGTCAAATACTACTGTTTCTTTTACTGTTTCACATGTAGAAAAGTTTGAAAAGAAGATATGTTAGGTATATTAGGTTGATTTTATTCTAAAACCTTTGTTTTTCAAAAGCAAATAAAAATTCTGCTTTGTTGACAAATTAGAGCAAAAAAAGAACACTCCATAAAATAAGAAAATGACCCTGTATCCTTGAATATAGACATATATTACTGGAGAGGCTAAAGGAAAGTCAAGAAAATATCAGAAGTTACATATATAGTTTAAAAATGAATATGTTTTAGAAGCTGTTTAGAAACTATTTTGTATTTATATATATATATATATATATATATATATATATATATTCCAATATATATTGGAATCAAGCTGAAATTCTCACATATGTAAGGTATTCACTCTACTACTGCCTGGAGCAATAAATTAGTTGCAGTAGAGTGGAAAATCAAAACCAGGGCCTCTTACATATAAGGTAAGTACTCTATGGCCTTGGTTTTGAGGTTTACTTAAAAAAAATGGGGGAAACACCAAACCCTGCCACCCCAGCATTCCTTTTTCTTGTTTTGTTTTGTTTTGTTTTTTATATTATTTTCCTTCTCCTTTTCCTTCCACTTTTTTTTCTCTTTCACTCTTATGGATATTATTTGGTGAGTTTTCTTTTTTTAGTAGTTGATACCAAATTTTTCTTCTATTTTCCTTAACCTTTTTATCTCCAACAGAATAGCATAACTTGAATCATTTAGCCTCATAAATTGGGGGAGGGGTGGAAATGATGATACCAGGAACAGTCATATGAACATGTAGTGCAAATAAAAAATGACCAAACTGGAACACCAAACCCAAAGTCAGTAACAGAATAGATACCCAATCTACAACAAGCTGTAAAGTGGAGACCAGTTACACTAGTATTCTGGGGGTTAGAGGAGGGAAATATGGGAGACATGCTTGGAACAGGAGGGTAGGGAGGACAACATTGGTGGTGGGAATGCCCTTCATTCACTGTCACTATGTATGGTAAATAATTCTGTGTAATGAACTTCAGTCACAATAAAAAAAATAGTATTTAAGGAACCAAAGAGATGCTACAGCAGGCAGTGTGCTTGCCTTGTCCACAGCTGACATGAGTTCAATACCTGGCATCCAATATGGTCCCCCAAAGTAATGCCAGGGATTATCCCTGAGCACAGAACCAAGAGTATGCCCTGAGCATAGTGGGATGTGGCACAAGAGCAAAAAACTATTTAGGTATTTAATTTTGTTTTCTTTTTGTACCATCTGGCAGTGTTCTCAAATAATTTCTATTGGTTTTGTTAGCATTATGTACTTACCAGACAAATGCTTAAAAATAACTCCAAATGGGGGCTAGAAAGTACTGCATGTAGATGCATGCCTTGTACATGGTTCACAAAGGTTGGACCCCTAGTACTACATAAGGTTCACCATTAATGATTACTAAGTGCAGAGCCAGGAGTAACCCCATAGTATTTCCAGGTGTGGCCAAAATTTAAAACAAACAAAAATCCCTAAATAATTGGGATTGACAACCACTAAAAAACAAAAACAAAAACAAAAACCCTAACTCCCAAGAGTCCATGAAACATGTCAGAAGTCCCAGACCTCACTGTCCAATACATCCCTCTGGTGGAAAGAAAGGAGCAGTTTATCACTCTGATCTTATCTCTATTTAATTAGGAAGACAAGAACTCAAACTTAACTGCTTATGGGTTTTGCAGATAGAATATGTGGAAAAGTACTTAATCTTCCCCAACAAATGGCAGAATTTCATGAATTCATGAACATGAATCATGTGCATATGTGTATGTGTTTGTGCATATGCATCACATTTTAAAAATTGTTCACCTATCTACAGAAAATTTTTTCCATCCCAGCTAATGTGAATAAAGCTACAATGAACATGCAGTGGAAATTATCTCTCTGAAACCCTGACTTCATTGCATACCAAAATTAAATTTGAAAAAAAATAGACATAACAAAACAGATGAATGAGCTGTAAGCCTTAATTTTAAGACTTATAATAAAAATCTAGTAATTAAGGCAATGCAACATTTGTATTATGGTAGACATAGTTTAATGGCACAAATTAGCCAGGATTAAATATATATGCACAATGAGCACACATATGCATACAATGCATATACATATATTGAATTTATTTTCCCACAAAAAGTTTCAAAGGATCCAGTAGTTAAGGATAATAGTGCTTTCTTGTTGTTATTTTTGGGTCACACCCAGCATCGCTCAGGCATTACTCCTGGCCCTGCCCTCAGAAATGGCTCCTGGCAGGCATGGGAAACCATATGAGATGCCAGGATTAGAACCATCTTCTGTCCTGGATTGGCCGTGGGCAAGGCAAATACCTACCACTGTGCTATCTGCCCGGCACCTAGTAATGCTTTCTTAATGTTATTTGTCTTAAAATTTTAACAATGACCCCAAATATCAATTTAAAATTTTAGTTAAAGGGGCCCGGGAGATAGCATGGAGGTAAGGTGTTTGCCTTTCATGCAAAAGGTCATCGATTCGAATCCCGATGCCCCATATGGTCCCCTGTGCCTGCCAGGAGCAATTTCTGAGCAAGGAGCCAGGAGTAACCCCTGAGCACTGCTGGGTGTGACCCAAAAACCAAAAAAAATTTTTTTAGTTAAAGTATACAATTTACAAAGTTATTCACAATTGAGTTTTAGATATAAAATGTTTCAGCACCGATCCCACCACCATGTCACTTCCTTCCTCCAATGTTCCCAGAGTTTAATCCATTACAACTGCCCAATTTCCATCTAGAATATACAAAGTAAGCACAGATTAGCCCCTAAATAAAAGCCCATCAAAAAATGGAAAGAGGAAATGAACAGACACCTCTCTGAGGAATTCCAACAGATGGCAAACAGGCACATGAAAAATGCTCAACATCACTTATCATTGGAGAAATCCAAATAAATGCAACAATGAGATGCCAACTTATACTAGTAAGAACAACACATATAAAAATACTGTGTTGGTAGGGAATGGTTGAAAAGAGACTCTCATATACTGCTGGTGGGAATGCTGTCTGGTTCTACCCCTACGGAAAGCAAATATAGAAGGTTCTCAGTAAACTCAGAATTGAACTGCTATCTAAACCAGCAATTCCACTTTTGTGTATCTATCCCCAAGGTAGAAAAACATTCATTCAAAAGGATATTTGCACACAATTCATCATAGAACTTAGTTTAATAGCTGATGTCTAACAATAGATTAGTAGATTGTGAAGACATGGTGTGTGGCCATCTGTATAATGGCATACTACAGAGCTATAAGTAATGATGTAATCATGCAGTTCACTACAACACGGATGGTACTGGAAGATATCGTGTTAAGTGAAGTAAGCCAGAAGAAAAATAAATCAGGATGATATCACTTATATGTGGTATTTATAATTACTGCATGAAGAAATGCAATGGTTTAAATGAGAGTTGGACAAAACACCCTGGCCAATGAGTTTAGTGAAGAAAAAGAAAGAACTAGAGTGGAGGAGAAAGACAGATGTGAAATAACTCAGGACAGTGTTCAAGGGGACGCAGTTATATTCGTGTTAAGGAAAGACAGAACTAAATATCCAAATCAGAGTCAACAACACTAAAATCTTTGTGTGTTTAATGATTTTTAAAAAACTTTAACAAACAAGCTTAAAAAGATGCATGTCATGACTGCCAAATATCTTTTTAAAATGTGGAAAACAAAATCTTTCAAAGCTCTCACATTGGTAAGCTTCTTTCAGGCTCTTTTTCCACTAGAACAGCCTTTTGCCATCTGCACCATCCAACATTGATTCTTTTTAAGAGACCAGGTCAATTGTCTGCTAAAATGCTGTTTGTATGCGATGTTATTTAACTTCCATACAGAAAGTGTTAAATATTTATTCAGTCTGTCAATTGGTCATTAATTTAATGTCATCTTCAAGAAGACATTCCCATCTAAATTATATTAACATGGTTTATTACTTTTCAATACATTGAATACTTAAAGTTTTATATATAAGTACGTAACCCATATCATTTTGGTGAACACATATAAATAGTTTTTAAATAGATTTGTCGTGATATTTTAGTTGGAATTACTGACAATGCTGTGTGCAATTTTAATATGAATAAATGTTTATTTAATTAAATAATAAATCATATTAATATTATTTGAGTGTCATATGTTCATTTTCTTTGTCAGCTTTCAGACATTTTATCAAACAAAAATCACATCAAAGATAGAAAAATCAATATACATTTTTATATCAATAATTTAAACTGTTTCATTATTTTCTCCCAAAAGACTTATTAGCATTTTTCAAAAATAATCGAGCCTACATTTCTGATCAAACTGAATGATGATTTCAAATGTAGTTCATTAAAATGAAAATGAGAAGAGGAAAGAGCCATTATTTTCAAGTTTACTACTTATTTAGGATATAAATTGGAATAGATAGATAAATGGAGAACTTTCATCATCATATAATCCATTAGTTTCTTACTATTACATTGGATAGATGACAATTATTTTTATATTCATAATTAGGAGTGAAATTCTTTCTGACAGGGTTTTCCTGATCATTATGCTATAATTTAGCTAACTTTAAAGGAGAATTAAATTACCTCTTTCCCATGAAATATCCTGAATTATGTTTATATGTCCTTAATATTAGATTTGGTTTACTAAAGGGCAGTAGCCAATAATAGAAAATTTTATATCAGAAAGATTTGAAATGTTTATAAGTAGCAACTGAGAAATTGTGGTATAATCTCAGAGAATCTGACTTCTGAAATATTTATACACAAGCCAGAACCAAAGAGAGATAGTACCTTGCTTTGGTGAGAAGAATGTTCGTGTAGTCACTTAAGGATCAAAATTAGTACTTAAAAATAAGCACCCACTGATTTGAGGGTCTAAGAGGCATTTCTATATAACCAGTGCAATATTTGCATGTGGGAGACACAGATTCAATCCCTAGCACCATATTGTTCCCTGAACACCACTAGAAGCTATCCTCAAGCACAGGATTTTGAATAGTCCTGAGCTTTGCTGGAAATGACCTCCAAACCAAATAAAGCTAATCTAAACAAACTACTGCTACCTACAACATATGATTAAATCTTACTACACTGTATAATTTTATGCAAATGAAGGTGAAGAGCCAGTAAAACCTATGGTGACAGAAATAAAATAGTAGCATTTACCTCTTGTGGATAAGGTTGATTGGAAAAAACACGAAGGGAATGTTTTGAGATACTGGAATTGTTTTACATCTTGATGTAGTAGCTGCATAGGTACATGCATGTATATATGCAAGATATGCATGTAGAAATTGAAAGCATTGCATATACACTTAAAGATTAGTTCATTCATTCATTGTACTATGTATGCTTTACTTGAAATGAGAAATTATTTACTGTTTTTGTTTTGACTGTATTAAAGTTATAATAAATATATGCAGGTTTCTCCTAAGCTAAAAAATTCCCTAACCTATGCACACTGATTATCTTATTATCTTCCTGCCTCTATAGACAAAAGATGTTCTGTCAAAGATGTTTGAGTTCACTCTTAAAATTTTTATATTTACTTCTATTACTGTTCTCACCCCTTCCCTGAAATATAATCTCTAATATCCTTGCTATCAAACATAATGGACAATTTTCGGTGATTTTTGTTCTTTTTGAAGCATTTCACACTCTGGATCTCTCTCTCTTTCTCCCCCTCTCTTGTTTTTATAAAATCTTTAAGCACCATGATTACAAGCATGATTGTAGTTGGATTTTAGTCATAAACAGAACACCCTCCTTCACCAGTGCATTATTCCCACTCTCTTTTTTTCTATCATGCTGCTTTTCCTGATTTTGCTCCCATCGCTCAGGAAGCTGCTTCACTGTCTGCTGTGTCGGTTCTTTTATACTTATGCTTGGTTTACCCTAGGGTACTCTTCTTCATTTCACATTGCACACTCACTCTGAGCCATTTGATCCATTCCCGTCATTTCCATTAACACTTGTAATGTTTGCTTCTAGCCCAGATCACTTTACTGACGTTCAGATCCATTTATTCAATAGCCCATTAGAAAGTTCCACTTTGATTTCCTGCAAAGGCCCTGAATTCAGGCTCAAAATCTTGCATACAAATCTCCTGTTCTGGGGTCTGTGTGCTAGCACAGCGATAGGGTGTTTGCCTTGCATGTGGCTGACCCAAAATGGATTTCGGTTCTATCCCTGGCTTCTCATATGATTCCCTGAGCCAGGAACGATTTCTGAGAGCATATCCAGGAGTAACCCACTGGGTGTGGCCTCAAAAACAAAACAAAATAAAACATACAAAAAAATCAAACAAAAACCCAAATCTCCTGTTCTTGTCTTTTTTTTTTGCAACAGAGACTTTAATTCTTTAATTCTTTAATTAACATTCTTTAATTCAAATGACTAAGTTAGAATTTTATGAGTAATTCTTAATATATTTTTTGCTCATTCTTTACTGAGATTTAGGTAACCCTTTGATTCTATCTTCTGAATTATCTCAATCCCCTCTGCCTCTTTCTATTATCACTATTCTATAAGGGTAGTATCACTGCACATGTGAATTATAATAGGGTAATATCACTGCCCATGTGAATTATACCAACATCCTCCTAAGTGTTGACTCCTCTATATTTGACTCCAATTCCTTCTGTGTAGTATCATCAGAGTCGACTTTCTAAAATGAAAATTTGACCATGCTACTTCTTTGATTAAAATTCTCCACTGGGGGTCTGGAAAATGGACAGACTGGACTCTGTATCTTGCCTGTGAGAGACATTAAGCTCAATCCCTGGCTCCATATGGTCCCTGATCAGAACCAACTAGAATAAATATATACCCTATATATTGATACCCTATATATTCCCCTAAGCACTGCTGGGGAGTATGCCTTCTGCCACATACCTACAGTACAACTCTTGTTTAGTGACATTAGAGACAATTTTTGGCCAAAGAAATAATAACTGAGTTATAGAATAAAAACCATGAAGAAAATTTGCCTTTACCTTCCTTTTATAGAGAGGATAGAATGAACACTCTTCACATTTGTCCAAGTACAAATTCCCTCAGGAACAATTCCTTTTTCTGCTCCAGTGATGCAGTTCCTGCAGATCTGACACTTTCTTTCTGACCTTGTTTCCCTTGATAGGACTGATTAGAATGGATACCAGACTAAAGCTGTAACCATCACAGAACGCAGCCAGTCTTGCCCTGAATTCACAAGCTTAGGGATGACATCAAATCTTCCCTTTTCTGAAGAACTTTTTTTTATGAGTGTGTCAAGAATTGAACACTTAGGAAGTATACCCTCTGCCACTGTGGCACATCCTCAACTCATAGATTCCCCACTCCCTACCGCTTTTTCTCTCCAAGTAGAAGAGTCTTGACCTTGACTGAGGGTATGAGATGGCAAATGGAGACTCCTCATGATAGTTAAGTTCTAGATTCATATTTACCTAAAAGTCCTCCTTTTCATGTTTGGTCCAAGAGTTCCGTGGAGTATCTGTGCCATTTTTGTCCTAATATACTTCATTGGATTCTTTTTTAGTTGCAACTAAAAGAATTTTGTTTCACATTCTATTTCTGGTTTTTTTTCTTTGCTATCTCTACCATAAAAAGGTCCCTAAATGTCCAACAGTCTAACCAAGTTTGAAAGATAAGAGTAACCCTAAAACGTTAACAGCAGAAGAGGTCTTTCTATATAAACCATGATACTTGTTGATGCTATCTCCATTTAATGTTAACTTTGTAAAACGCTTATCATTATTTATGGGTTCAAATTTAATACTTTCTTTTTGGAAATGGGTTTGGGCCAATGCTCAGTGCTCAGGGGTTATTCCTGGTTTGTGCTCAGGTTTCACTCCTTGTAGGCTTGGGGGGATTTATGGCATGCTAAGGATCAAATCCAGGTCAGCCACATGCAAGCCAAATGCCCTATTTGCCCTACCATACTGGCCCCACTAATTCTCATTTTTAAAACATGATTATTATATTGCATTTTGTAAAAGTAAGCTGACTTCCCTAAGAAGTATAATGCTTTTATATTAATACATTTTATGCTAAGTAAATAATGGAGACTACTTTTCTTAGAGTTCTAAAGGATTTTTTTTGAGTATTTCTTCAAAGGGAGTGAGATATTGTTAAAGATATACTCCATTGGAAGAGTTATAGATTTTCTTGAATATCTCCTCCATCTTCTAAGCATTTTCTACTGTAAAATATTAATTTTGTACCATTAGTGATGATATTTTTCTTATTATGATTCAAAAGATCACAAATATAAGAGTTAGTAAATTCTTACTTTAAGGAGAAATATATCTGTAGAACGAGGTAGAGGAGGGTCTTTCCTGACATTCACTGCATAGAACTATTGTAGTCAAAGGAGATAACATCTATATAGGGACAACTATAATGTGCTTTAAAATGTTGACTTAATTATTTCATTTTCTCTCTGGTAATGGTATGTGGTATGACAAAATGCTAATAAAATCAAGAGTTAAAAGTTTAAGATAATTCAGCTTCTAGCTAGAAGAGAAATATGCAACTGGATACTAAAGGAATTGTGCTTCCTTTGCCTTGGTAAATCAAGTGATGCCCATATGGGAAGTAAAGAGTTAACAGCAGGCCTGAACCATCCTCCCTTCCAACTAGGGAAACATGACTGACCTCAGCCCAGAGCTCCTTATAAACATGCTAATGGTATTTATTAGTGGAAAGATACCAGAGAGTTCCTATCTAAAATAATGCTTTTAAGCAGCATAGACCTGGTCAGTCTAGACTATTTATTGTAAATAACCTACAGTTTGTGGATTTATGAGGCATGACTGATTGAAGATTAGAACGTAGTCATGTAAATCTTTACCATCTAACAAAAAAGAGCACAAAAAACGAGAACTCCCAAAGCTAAGTGACTTAACAAAACTTTATAGGAGCAGTATGTTCATACTTTTTGCAGTTTTAAGAGTCATACTCTTTTAACCCCCATTTCACTTATAGACATGGATACTAAGAAAATAAATACATATATTCTGTTTTTTTTTTGGAGAGGGGATGTGGAGACTATGCTCAGCTATGCTCAGAGCATCCTCTGACTCTTGTGCTCAGTGATCACCCCTGGCAGTACTGAGAGGACCAATAGTGGTGCAGAGGATTTAGCCAGAGTCAACCATGTACAAGAGAAGTATACTAACACCTGTACTAACTCCCTAGCCCCACAAATATATATGTATATATTTTAATCATTTCATAGTATTATGTTAGCTGAAAATAAGTGAAATTTATCACTGATATTTATTGTCTACAAAATGGGATATGAAAAGTTAATTATACAGTGAAATAACAAAATTATAATTAAAATATAATTACTATATCTTCTTCAATCTTAGTTTATGTAGATAAAAGAACAAACCATAAAGGCACTTTGTAACTTTCATTGTTTGCTTTGTGTTTTTCCTATATCTATATTTTTAACATAAAAGTATTATTCTTTATTAAGTTCATACCTATAGAATAATTTGTAAAAACAGGAGTCAAACTCTCACTTTTTGCAGATGACATGATACTCTACTTAGAAAACCCTAAAGACTCTACCAAAAAGCTCCTAGAAACAATAGACTCATGTAGCAAGGTGGCAGGCTACAAAATTAACACACAAAAATCAATGGCCTTTCTATACACCAATAGTAATAAGGAAGAAATGGACATTAAGAAAACAACACCATTCACAATAGTGCCACACAAACTCAAATATCTTGGAATCAACTTGACTAAAAATGTGAAGGAACTATACAAAGAAAACTATAAAACTATGCTCCAGGAAATAAGAGAGGATATGTAGAAATGGAAACACATACCCTGCTCATGGATTGGCAGGATTAACATCAT
>PVKC010039244.1:0-12558 GCA_004027635.1 Crocidura indochinensis | reverse complement strand
GATATTTTTAAATGTCACCACTGTCCACTTACTTCACGGTTCACACTTTTCCATGAAAGAAAATAGCTCTGTGACAGTCCTGACCTTTTTTACACCAGCACGTTATGTGTGGGGATGTAAATTCTGTCACTGGAGAGGACTAGAGCTTTATCTCTCAACCTTCTGACTATGGATACAAAGAAATAGCGCCACACAAGTAACATTAAGTAAACAACCCGCAACAAATTTAATTGGTCATAATGAAGATAAAGTCCTAGTAATTTATAATGAAAAAACAAAGCTTGAGGGGTCAGAGAGATAACACAGCGGTAAGGCATTTGCCTTCCACACAGCTAATCCAGGACATTCAGTATGGTCTCCCACCCTCCGGTGTCTGCCAGGAGCTATTTCTGAGCACAGAGCCAGGAGTAACCCCTGAGTCACCAGGTGTGACCCCCCACCCCAAATACAAAGCAGCAACAAAGCACCCATCTTGAAAATTGTACGATTGGGGAGTCTCGGCCAGCATGGGTTTTGGCAGACCTCATTTTGTGCCAGAGGCCTTTTAACCCAGCCTAGGGTTCCGGTGCGAACCTGGGTCGCCCCAGCACCCTTCTTCCTCTTTCCTCAGGAGCTCCAGGGCTTCCCCTGGGCCACATGCCTGCGCAATCCAGCCAGGTGGGTTCCTGGGAGGAGCTTATGGAGTACCCTAGGTTTTCCCCACTTCCAAGCCGGCTCCAGAGGGAGTCTTAGGGGGTGGGCTTTGAACTCCCGGCCTTTGGGCTCAGGAAGGTTCTCCTTCCTTCCTGGGAAATGGGAGTCTTGGCCAGCATGGGTTTTGGCAGACCTCCTTTTGTGCCAGTGGCCTTTTTAACCCGGCCTTTTTATACTTGTAGGAGCTTAACTGGGGTGGCAGATAGTTGCTCAGCTGTACTCAGGCAGTCACTGGTAATTTCATACCAGTCTACATGTTCTAATCTATATATATTAATAGTACTCCTTATCCTTAAGATATTTTTTATGTATGCAGAATGTTCATTTTGTATTCTGCTCTTTATCACACCCCTACACTGACCTCCTGCCCTAACAGATTCTGCCCTTTGCACACCCCTACGAAGCTCATTATTACTCCTTAGCTCTCTCATCCCCAACCATCAATACCCCACATTTACCCATCTTAACTTCAGTACTACACAGTTCTAACCACAGACCAAAGTCATGCATTGGATTTAACAAACCCCCAAACTATTTCAAAAGACATAAAATGGATACATATATCTTTTGAATATTTTATGTGTATTTTCTTTAACAGCTATAACTCTAAATATTCTTTTACCATGACGATTCTACCCACTTTTTATCTTGTCTTCTCTTTGTGAGCTGTTCAATAATGAATTTTGGTGGAAGAGTTCCTCAGTTTAATGCTTATGATTGAACTATGTCATGGGGATTTTTGGATTTGTTCCTATGGCCTCCATATGCGCCGATAACACCATGTGGCATTGTTCCTTGTTTGCATAGGCACATTAAAATGGGAAAATACTATACATACAAATAAGTTCTTATCTAATAGAGGTTGGAACACACAAATCTCATAGTGCAATGGGATCTTACACCCTGAATATCGATATAATGACCTGGCACAGGCTTCAAAAGAATGGGCATCCTCCATTCATGCCTGAACCAGGCAAGCCTTCTACAAAACATCCAAGGTTTTTCTTATAGCAACATCTGGAAGCAATCCTCTACCAAGGAAGACCCTACCAAGGCTCTGACATCGACCTGCTCAAAAGAGACTTCCGTTTACACTAAGAAGACTTGACAACAACAACAACCTGCTCTACAGGATAGGGTTCTCTCTATTACCCCTTAAGTGTGAAGTGAAACGAGAGGATGCTCTGCACCATCCTGACTGCAATATAGGATATGCAGGTTCCAGGATCTTTAATACAGAAACTTGATACCAACAACAGAGACTATGTGAAAATTAAAAGTGTATTGGCACTGCAGGCAATGACCTGGATTGGACAAACTAGTTTGCCTGGAGCCTAGAGTTGGTCTTATGCTAGGAAACTTCAGGGGTAGGGTCTCCTTGTATCTAGGCCAAAGTTTTTCTTTCCATGTCCGTCATATTTTGGTGGGCCTATGCAAACAATGATTGCCATTCTAACATCGTTTTTACTATGCTTCTTTGACTCTAATCCTTAAGAAAAACAACCCACTGAAACCTTTGAAGTTAATTAAACTAAGATGCATGTGCATGAAAATGTAAAGAAGTACTTTGCCTTCAATGTTTAAGGAGTTACATAAGTCTTATGTCTTTAGATTATATTGTGTGCTGCTAAGAAATAGTATGTACTACAGTCTGGGGACTTGAGGGACAAAGTAATTGTACATGGCTTCTTTTCTTAATGTTCTTTGGTTGAAAGTTCAAAGCTAAGATATCATCGATGGGACTACTGAGACTTCTGTTTATGGGTGATTGTCCTTCCACTGTAACTTTACCTTGTCTTCTTTTTTTGCATCTTTGTTCTCATAATTAAAAATAAAAAAAAGAAAAGAAAATTGTACAACTGTTAGTTTCCACCTGTGCTATACTTCGTGGAGCACTGAGCAGTGCCAGGCCTGAGGAATGGCCAGATTCTTTGAACAGTAAATTATCATCCCATAAAGATCTGAAACATTCCTATTTTAGGTTTTGATTCCAAAGATCCGTAACTTTTATTAGCTCATTAATTAAATGAATGTTAAGTGTCTTCAGGTTTAAGTAAAAAATAATATTCTTTATACAGCACTGTTATTCAGACAAGAAAGGAGTAGCCATTCTGAGTGTGCTCAACAGAATTCAAAGAATACGCTTGCACCCATAGTAACCTAATAAAAATTGGCATAAAGCATTTAAAATGCTCTTTTCTTCCTTACCCAGAACTAGCTGATCCCAGGGCTAGTCCATCTTCAGATACATATCACCTCAGCAGGCTGTTTCCCTCTTTCCCATCTGCTCTCCTAGCAAAGGCTGTACTTCTTTAAGGTCACAAAGTGACACAAAATTATCACAAAGTTAGCTCCAAATTTTGCATCCTCACAGGCCCTTTGCAAGAGTGGGATGGTGAGTGAGGCTAACTTCTTTTATCTGCGTCCCTCCCTCACTTTAGCTGGAGACAATCTGTCTTCTGAAGCCTTCCAAAATACTGCTTTTCACATCCTCTTGGCCCAGTACCCATGTTCCTAAGGATCTGATATTTTCAGTCTCTAAAGAGAAATAGGGGCTGTGTCTACAAGGATAGAAGCAGCCTATTGGATCAGCATCTAAAAGTATCTGCCAAAGCATCCATTAAGGAAAAGGTCAAAGGCACGTGAGTCTGCCAAGGATCTGGGTTCCTGCTCCACCTGTTCCACCTCCCCTAATTGTGTCTCCTTTATTGCTTTTGAGCATAGACTTCTACAGAAGATCCTATTTGAATAAAAGCTTCTATGGATTAAAAAAAAACACAATTTGTAACTCTTTGTTGTAGCTTACACTCCAATAAGTAAATACATGCAGTGAATCCAAATAATTTGTTGATACATTGCCAGCATCTCCAATAGTTCCTAGCAGAGAGGAGAAGCTTTATGAATTTTCAATTGCTGCTGTAACAATTATGAACTTGGTGAAAGAAAATAATACAGAGTTTCTATTTACCTTTCTGGAGGACAACAGTTCAAAATGCACTAAAATCAAGATGCCAGCAAGATTGATTGCATTCCTTCTGGAGGCTATAGGAGTGAATCCATGTATGTCCATGCCTTTTGTTTTCTTTTTCTCTTTTTTTTCTCTTTGATGGTGGTGGTGATGCCTTTTTTTGTAGAAGTTATCCACATTCCTTGACTAGTAGATCCCTTTGATATTACTCATTCTGACCTTTGATTCACATCACACTTTCTCTGTCTCTTTGCTATAATAATTCTTGTGATTACATGTGACTCCACTCACATGATACAGGATGGTCTTCCCATAAAGAACCTTAAGCATATCTGCAAGTCCTTTTTTGCTATGGAAAATAAAATATTCATAGATTCCAGGAATTAAGATATGGATATCTTTGAGAAGGCATTATCCCATTTTTCACAGAACCCAATAAGAATTTCTAGATTTTTTTTTAATGAGCACTAGCATCTCAGTGTGAGAAGCTTCTTGACACAAACCTATTCTAACTTCTTATAAGAGCATGGTTATTCCCCTCTGCCTGAATACTTCAGGTGCTAGGAATGTTTGCCTTCCAAATGAACTCTCTTAGGTTTGAACAGGTTTTACTTATCCTGAATCAAATGACTGATTCATTGAGTCTACCCATGTAATAACAGCCTTCCAAGGCACAGGGAGGTAGATGAAGGAAGGGTCTAAAATAAATTCAGAGTAAAGGGGAGGGCATTTCATCTATCCCATCCTGTGCAAACTTTAAACAGCAGTCAAAGGCCAGATTAAACCAGTCAAATTCTGGTAACATTAATAAATTAATTTATCTTGGTCAGAGTCCACCTTAACTAACTTGAGCAAAACAAAATGAACTTTATGAAAGTTGTAAATGGAAGTTATAGAGAGCAAATGCTTAGCAGTTTCTTTTCCTGATCCCTTCCTAAGACTGGTAGATTTCAATTAAAATCCTCATCTCAGGGCTGGTGAGGTGGTGATAGAGGTAAGGTGTCTGCCTTGCAAGCACTAACCAAGGAAGGACTGCGGTTCGATTCCCCCAGCGTCCCATGTGGTCCCCCCAAGCCAGGGACAATTTCTGAGCACTTAGTCAGGAGTAATCCCTGAGTATCAAATGGGTGTGGTCCGAAAAACAAACAAAAAAAAATCCTCATCTCAGACCTATAATTGGTTTTTAGGAGGATAAAGATGTCTATGGACCTGCCTCTTTCATTTCCAGTCTTTGATTCCTTCTTTACTATATATCCTGTGACCACTAAGTAATCCTGTCTCATTCCCTGCTTCATCTACTATGACTCAGGGAACTTAAATACAGACATTTGAGTTGGGGAATAATGAAAGTGAGAGACAAAAGGGCAAGGTCAAACAGGATCTAGTTATGGTCCTTGGAAAACTGATTGCTGCATCTACGATAATGATAAACAAAAGCTTTAGACTGTAGAGCAAGCTGTTTGGGCATACCCATGATAAAAGGGGAATTCAGAAGAAGAATGTAGAAGGTACACAATTGTATCTTGCGAACTCTACTTTCATTCACTTCAATTAAATGGACATACCCCTAATGCTACTTATTTTGTTCTGAAAAATGGATCCCCATTTAGTATATTTGTCCCTGAAAAACATATAAACACTTAGTGTTCTAATATTTCACATTTTATTATGTTATTATTGTTAATGGTAATTATTAGAACAAATTACTAATAATTTATCCTTTTTTTTTTTTTTTGGTTTTTGGGCCATACCCAGTGACGCTCAGGGGTTACTCCTGGCTATTCGCTCAGAAGTCGCTCCTGGCAGGCACGGGGGACCATATGGGGAACCGGGGGATCAAACCGCGGTCCGTCCTAGGTTAGCGCAGGCACCTTATCTCTAGCACCACCGCCCGGCCCCCTAATATATCCTTTTGTTCTAAAATTTACCTTTTATATTTTGCCAGAGTAACCTATAAAGAGCTTGTATCTCCCAGCACCTAACTCAACCACTCGAGACTATATACAGACTATACTGTATACTGTAGCTCCCAATGGTTGATGCTATTTTATTATTTTCACAGGGAATCAGAAAACAAAGTGGTCATGGCCAAATCACTCTATTCAGAGGTAACCTCCTCCTCCTTCAGACATTAATTTGAAAGTAATGAAATCAAAATAGGAAATGTGTTTCTTCCTCTTAACCACTAGCCAATAGTGCCTTTTCAATTTTTTTTTTTTTTTTTTTTTTGGTTTTTGGGTCACACCCGGCAGTGCTCAGGGGTTACTCCTGGCTCCATGCTCAGAAATTGCTCCTGGCAGGCACAGGGGACCATATGGGGCACCGGGATTCGAACCGATGACCTTTTGCATGAAAGGCAAACGCCTTACCTCCATGCTATCTCCCGGCCCCGCCTTTTCAATTTTTAAACAGCGATGCCAAGTTTGGCAGCAACTGAAGACAAAATCAATGTGTTTCTTACAACATCTTTTAGCAATGAATTGTTGAACACATTTTTAAGATGGTAAGAACAAAAACTTATAGGAAATGCTTGGGGAAATGTTGAGACTAACCAGGTGCCTCCCTATTCTCCACCCCAGGGTGTGGTCTGGCGTTTCCTAATAAAGATCCAGGTTCCTCCCTATTATCCACCCCAGTGTGTAGTCTAGCTCTTCCTAATAAAATCCCGAGTCTCAGGGAAGTGCTCTCTTGCATTTCCAGCTTTCCTCCACTGAGCTATCTGCTTCTTAGGAGTAGTACATTTGCATGCTAAAGTTCCTGAACCTGTTTTATCCCCTTCACTGTGTGTTGTTATTATTTCCTGTGTCAGCATTTGCTTCCAGACTCATGTCTTTCCAATGTTCCTGTCTTTGGGCATGAGGCTTGCATCACAGGGAAGTTATTTTTTTTATTTTATTAGCAGAACTGGAGAGAGTATAGCATGTAACATGCTTGCACAGCAGGTTCAATCCCTGGAATGTGATCCTCTGAACACTGCCAGGAGTGATTGTGAGTGTGACCCAAAACAATCAAATTCTCAATAGGGTCACCAACATTTCAGTGTATATGTTCAAGAAGGGAAAACACCATTCTTCCTAGAGAACCAAATTTGTAAACCACTATTTAAATCAGTTCATTGCATAGAACCTGCAATTTAACAAGACCAGGGAAAGGTTAGCCTAGCACCCCCTATATTTTTTCATGCTTGTTTTCTCAATTACACAAGTATTTCCACAGCAAGCAGACGTCTAATTGTGTAGAGTTCAGTGAAGGAAAAATAGGACTTGCTGTAAAATAATTCTTGGGTGTACAAAATTACATACCACTTCCCATACTTCTTCTCCTAATTGCCTATTACTTTCAATGAAAACATACTTTAGATAAAAAAGATAAATACTCAAAACATGTCTCAAGGACCAGTTTCCCATCTTCAGATGCAGTAAAATTATTTCTATATAACAATATTCTGCTGTAGATCCAAATAAATTCATCTGCAGTGGAACATGTGAAAAACTTAAGCATTTTTCTTGTGCCTGGTCCAGCATCAGTCCTTCTTGAGCAAATGGATCCTCCCTTGCTTCATTCCTATGATGCTATAAGAATGAGTGTAATCCTATTCTCACTTACCTGGGGCCATCATGGATAGCAGAAATCACAGGACACAGGCTTGGGAATCAAGAAACTCACTGAGCTGCTGGTTCACAGAGTCCACACCTTTGAGAGTCCTATTTAAAAATGGCCTGCACTCTTGTATTTTTTCAAGGGAACAGGTGAGACTGTGGACACTGAAAATACTCTACCCAAATAGAAGTTCCAGACTCCATTTGTAATGGAGTCTCATTTGGTTATTCATTTTATTTTTGGTTATTCATTTTTGATTAGCTTTTTTTAATGTTATTAAAATTACTCTTCTCAATGAAGTCAACCCTCTTTTAAGAACTCTGAAACAAATTTGCGCTTCAATACTATTCTCTTCTATAAGAGATGGATCATTTTTTTAAATGTTAATAGGAACCAGATTTATAGTACATCAGGCAAAGTGCTTGCCTTGCATGTAGCCAATCAGGATGTAATCCCCAGCACCATAGATGATCCCTGAGTACTGCTAAGAATTGATTCCTGAGCATGGAATTAGGAGTAAACCCTGGACACAGATATTGGCCCAAACCCCCCAAATAAAGGAAGAAAAGAAAAGGCTTGCTCTTTAAGCCTGTGGTCTCCCTTGAACACATATCTTGCTTGTTTCTGTGTTTCCTTTGCTTATTTACACTCTAGAGAAGCCCATGTTTTCTATTGAAAACATACTTCTCCCTTTATCTCCCCTCACATCTTTCTAAGCAAGTTTCAGTAAAAACTAATTTGCTACAGGGGTCAGAGAGATAGAACAGCAGGTACAGCAGTAAGGGTGCTTGCCTTGCACAAGGCTAATTAAGTCCTGGCAACCCACTGGTCCACCACCCCACCCCAGTCACTGCAGGTAGTAATTTCTGAGTACAGAGCCAGACGTAAACCCTGAACATCACCAGATATGTTCCAAAAAAATCAGAAAAAATGTTAATAGAAAACCTAGGAGAATCCTCACGTTAACATGTTTATAATGCTTTCAGAATTAGTTACCTGCTTAATTGGCAGTAAGAAATTAAAAAAGATTATTGTTTCTTGGTGTCTTAAAAACTAGGTAATCCTGTGAGATTCTCTTTTGTTTAAGTTATGCTTTTGTTTTGAAGTCTTCACTTCCTTATCAAATGAAAAATGAAATCTTTCTTTACCATGTATGTAAATTTTAGGTAAGAAAGTAATTCCAACTATACATTTAGTTTTCAAGTAAATCCTTTTATTATGGTCCCATTCGAAGTTAAGTATTTAATTTAAAAGACATATAAACCCAAGACCGGAGAGATAGCATGAAGGTAAAACGTTTGCCTTTCATGCAGAAGGTCAATGGTTCGAATCCCGGCATCCCATATGGTCCCCTGAGCCTGCCGGGAGCAATTTCTGAGCATTGAGCCAGGAGTAACCCCTGAGCGCTGCTGGGTGTAACCCAAAAAAGGCATATAAACCCATTCCCTTTCCTTCACTCTGGCTGTTGCCATGACAGAAGAGAGAGAGTCCATATCCTTGTGTGTGGTGCCTTGACATCACACACTTTGTTGTAGTAGTAAGGATTTCCACTTGGAACCCAACATAGTCACAGATTGGTGAGATTGGCTGGAACATAAACTGGTACACTCATACCTACAAAGTATTTGTTCTACCACTAGCCTATGCCTATATACATATACCATTTAAGGCAAATTATTTCGTCTAGGAAATACCTTCCCAAGTCTCAATCACTTCTTTCAACTTCCCAAGAGGTTTTTGATATCATTACTCACAAAATATTTTTTTACTGTCTCTGGGGCCAAAAAAAAAGTATCATAAGAGAGGTAGTAATTTACTTTGCATGCTACACTTCAACCATCCCTGTTTCCATCCCTTGACTCACGTATCATCTCTCAAGAACCACCAGTTCTGAACACTTCTGGGTTTCCCCCAAGCCCTAATTAATAAATCATGTCTCTTTATGAGGGCCAGTTGCACTTACCAGAAGGATCCCACCTCCAGCAATAGTAGAAAGCACAGGGTAACTTTAGAACACTTAGATCAGTCTCAGTACAGCTCTGAGCAGCAATGAAAGCTCAGATGGCACCACAGAACCTTAGATACAGTATTCCTTAGCCAAAGGAATGCAGCAAGTATCTAGATATGTGGAATGCCACCCCTGACCCCAAGCTGTAAAGCATCATGTACTTGTCAGCTGTGCATTATTACTTGTGATAATACCCAAGAAAACAGTCTTCAAACCAGAAATGTACTTGGTGCTGCAATCAAAGTAAGTTAAATACTGTAGTTCTTTAGAATTCTAAGTCCATCTCCTGATGTTATTTTGCTCTATTTTTATCTCCCCCACTAAAAATTCAATAAGTCAAGGAATTAGGAGTGACAGGACATTCATATCTGAAGGTGGTAAAATAGAAGCTTTGCTCAGAAAGAGAAACATAGGCTCTAATTAATGTCTCTCCCTGCAAATAATATCAGAATAGCCACCCTGCAAAAGCAATCTCTTGCTTTCACATCCATACAAGGAAAGAAAGTTAAATGTGGTTTGGTTTTGCTCTCATTATGGCTTAGAAATAACTGAAGAATGAAGGCTGCACATCAGAAACATCTATATTACAAATCTGCAGTTTCAGGCCAGAGTGATAGCAGAGTGGTACTGTGTTTGCCTTACACGTGGCAGAACCAGGATGAACCTAGTTTGATCCCTGGAATCCCATAGGATCCCCCAATCTAGGAGCAATTTCTGAGCATATAGCCAGAAGTAACCCCTGAGTGTCACTGAGTGTGGCCCAAAAACCAAAAAAAAAAAATCTGCAGTTTCTCCAAATGCCATACCAACATTTATATATATATAGCACAAAAAGAGATGGCACCTGAGTATTTGTATATGCTTGCCGGTTTTGCTACAGCTTTTTCCACTTCACCATGATTAGTTACATTATACAGAATGAAAGTCATAAATGACGCTTACGTAAAGTGTGTATTGATAATATATCTTTCTGACAATGTGTTCAAATTTTTTGGCATTCTACCTAATGGGACACTAGTTTTAATATTACAGAAAGACATCTCTGGCCCTCATTGTGCCCACAAATTTAGCCAAATTTAGATTTAGAGATTACAAATGACTGGCTATAACACAAAAAAAGGACCTATGAACATTGGGGGTGGAAATGAGTTGTTAATGGGTCGTGTTTCTCCAAATATGCCTCACTGAAGATTCGGTTACTTTGAGACTAGACGTAACCACCTTTTCATGTGTTTCTCAACTAAATCCAGAGAGCATTTTCACTATAAAATTAATGTTTTTCATAAAGAATACTGTAGATGTGAAAAGAAGAGCAAGTTTAGGGCCTCTGCAGGGTACATGGCCCAAATCACAGGATTTGTCTTTCATCAGCTATTTCATATTTGTGCTTTTAAATGACATATTAATTTGATTTATAAAATATCTACCATGGCAATATGAGTTCATTGACTATTACTGCAAAAGGACACCTTTCAATCAAGCATCCTATTCGCAGGCACCTTCTCCCAGGTGCAGACATGAAGACAATTACCTCCATGCCCCCAGGAACTTGCTCTCTGTTGATGTATTAAAGAAAATAAACGTGGGGATTGTTTGAAGCAATTGGGCAAAACAAAATAGAAAACTATGAGTAAGAGCTATCAATAAGTAAGGTTGAGAAAAGATTTAAAAAAAAAAAGGTAAAAAGTAAGGTTGAGATAGAGAGATAAAAACAGCAGATAAGGGCCTGGAGAGATAGCACAGCAGCATTTGCCTTGCAAGCAGCTGATCCAGGACCAAAGGTGGTTGGTTTGAATCATGGTGTCCCCGTGCCTGCCAGGAGCTATTTCTGAGCAGACAGCCAGGAGTTACCCCTGAGCACCGCTGGGTGTGGCCCAAAAACAAACAAAAAAAAAACCCCAAAACCCAAAAACCAAAAAACAGCAGATAAGATGCTTGCCTTGCATACTCTGACCTGGGTTTGATCTCCAGCACTATTAGTCTCCCAAGCTTTGCCAGCCCTAAGCATAGCTGGGTGTGACCCAACATTCATTCAAACACCACCCCAAATCCTACTCAAAGTATAATACAGATCTAACACAATCCCTATCAAAATCTCAATGCCATTTTTCAAAGGAAACAGAACAAATATTACCAAAATTCATATCAAGACAATCCTAAGGGTAAAAATGTATGAGGTAAGTGTGAGACCTGTGTTCAATTTCCAGCTGAAAAAGAAAAATGTAGAGAAGGGACCACAATAATAGCACAGAAGGATGTCATTGACCTTGCACAGAGCCCACCCATATTTGATTCCCCACATCCCAAATGATCCCCTGAGCCTGCCAGAAGTGATTTCTGAGTTCAGAGCCAGATGTGATCAAAAATTTCCCTCAATAAAAGTACAAGAAGCTACATGATCCCCAGCTGCAAACTATTCTGCAAAGCTATAGTATTCAGCACAGTAGTCATTGAAATAAAAATAGACCCACAGACCAATGAAGAATCCAGAATTTAACAATAATATATATATTTATATACATGCAGTAACTTTATAACAAAAGAGCCAAGAACATAAAATACAGAAATAAAAACGTCTTCAACAAATTATACTGGGGTATATATAGTCCAGTATGAATATATGAATAGCCATATAAAAAAGAATAAAGTCATTACACAAAAGTGAACTCAAAATATATTAAAGACTTGGGTGTTCGACTTCAGTGCTTCTTTAATACTTTGAAGAAAACAGACAAAACACTTTGTGACTTAGGGATTAAGTCACTTAGTTACCTAGGAACCCCAAAACACCATGCCCTCTGAATTCCTATGGTTATTGCAGCACTATTTACAATAGCCAGAACTTGGAAACAACCCAAGTGCCCAAGAACAAAAAAAAAAAAAAAAACAGTCATGGAAGAGTATGAGAAAGAAACCTGGGACATTGGTGGTGGGAAATGTTCATGGGTAAAGAGTGGTGTACACTGTAAAACTGAAACTCAATTGTGAACAACTTTTTAATCGTGGTGTTTAAATAAAAGGCAAAATAAAATCTTTAAGAGAGAGAAGTAAAATGCCTGCCCCAGAGGCAGACAGGGGTGAGGTTGGGTGAGAGGGAAACTGAAGGACGTTAGCAAGAAATTTGCACTGGTGAAGGTGTACATTCTATGACTAAAACTCAACCATAAACAATTTTGTGTCCACCATGCTTAAATAAGGTAATTATAATTTAAAAATAAAATATTCAATATAAAAAACTTCTTATTATTAGTTTCAGTGATGCCTTTAGAGAGCCAATTCCAGAGAGACA
>PVKC010039243.1:0-12594 GCA_004027635.1 Crocidura indochinensis | reverse complement strand
CCCTCTCCCTCCTTCCTTCCTCCCTCCTTTCTTTTCTTCCTTATTTTTTCTTTTCTCCTCTCCTATTTCCTTCTCCCTCCGACACCTCTCTTTTTCTTTTTCTCTCCCTCCTTTCCTCTCTTCTTCTATCTTGTTTATTTTTCCTTCCTTCTTTCCTTCCTCTGTCCCTCCCTCCCTTTCTTTTTTGTTTCTTTCTTTATTCCTCTTTCTCTAATTCCTGTCTCCCTCCCATCCCTCCCTCCTCTTTTCCTTTCCTTCCTCTCTTCCTATCTCCCTTCTTTTCCTCCTTTATCTCTCCCTTTCTTCCTTCTTTTTCTTTTTCTTTCTTTCTCTCTTCTTTCTTTTTCTTTTCTTCCTTACTTCCTGCTTTCCTCCCACCCATGTTGGTTATGTGCAATATAAGTGTCCTAATCACTGTACTGTATCTTGAATTCCAAATAATTCCTTCCTGTCTCTCTCCCTCCCTTCCTCTCTTCTTTCTTTTCTTGTTTATTTTTTCTTCCTTCCTTCTTTCTCTTTTCTGTCTTCCTCCCATCCATCCTCTTTTTCCTTCCTTCCTCTTTTCCTTTATTTTTCTATCTTGTCTTTCATCCTTTTCCTCTCTTTATTCTTTCTGTCTTTCTTTTTTCTTTTTCCTTCTTTCTTTACTTCTTTTTCTTTCTTTCTTTTCCTTTCTTTCTTCTTTCTTTCCTTCTTTCTTCTTTCCTTCCTTCCTTCCTTCCTTCCTTCCTTGTTTCCTTCCTTCCTTCCTTTCTTTCTTCTTCCCTTCTTTTACATACTCAACAATATTCAGTCAGGAGTTATTCCTGTATCTGCCCTCAATAATCACTGGTGAAGGTGCTCAGGGAACCAAATATAGAATATCATGTGTCAGTGTTTGAACCCAGTTGTCCACATAGAAAGCAAATACCTTTGCATTTTTTGTACTCACAAGCCTCTACAGTGTTATAAACAACAATCAATACATATTATTTTATATGTATTGACAAAAATTCTACACATGTTGAATTCAATCTTCTAATTATCATCTGAATGCTTGTGCCTCTAACCCTCAAATTCATATTTTGAAATACTGCCTGCTATAGTGGGTCTTTTTGAAGTATGTAGGTCATGAGAATGGAATTCTTATGAATGGAATATATGCTCTGATAAAATAGCTAGAAAGAATGGCCTCACCAGAATGTGACAAACTGATGTCTTAGGGTTGTCTCAGATTTTGTAGCCCCTAGAACAAGGAGAAATAAAGTTCTTCTATTTATGAATTCCCCGTCTGTGCTGCTTTATTGTAACTATCCAAAAAGACCAAGACATTTACCAACTGGTAGAGGTTCTCCCAGTAGTCTTGAGTCATGAGACGAAATAGAGACAAGAAAGCCCAGCTGAAAGTGTCAAAGCTGGTGTAGCCATAGTTAGGGTTTCGACCAGCCTTCACACAGATGTATCCTTCTGGACACTTACTGTCAAAGAGAAATGTAAAAACAATATAGTTATAGATATTTCAATCAATGTTAGTTTGTAGGAATTATCAAAGCTTCCAGTTGCTGTCTCTGATAAATGTTCTTGTTTTAATTTCTAGAATATAAAAGAAATCATTCACAGTGTAGCTATTATAATATGAAGCATTATATAAAAACAAATAAAGAAATTTTGTATAAAATAGTCAGATTTTACATATTCAAATTTTTAGAGGGCCACCACACACATTTGCCTCTTAGACTGTCATTATCATTTTTCTGCAAAGTAGCAAAAATATATTCTATGTACATCTGTAGCCTAAGAGTCATTTGATTTTGCTACTCATTGTTTTTAAAAATAACTTTCTATGCTTTAATTAAATAATTCATTTATAATGTGTTATGCATTTGCACAACATGATTATTAATGTACAATGATACCAAAAATATGTAACCTCGTACTTGAACACACCTTTGGGAAGTCTAAACCTTGACTTCTTTGCACTCAGACTTTCATGCTATTTCAAGAATGCTTTCACTTCTCAAAGCAACTTCCCAAATGGACCTGGAGCCTGATGACCAAGCTGTATCTATATTTAATTCCAGCCACAGAAAATCTCATCATCCTAAACCAAATAAAATAAAATGTCCATCTTGTGTGTCCTTCTCTGCATTTCTTAAATAACACTGGTATGGAAAGGATAGACTATGGACCTTCTCACTTTTAAGCAGTTATTTGGATTCATTTTAACTTTGAAATGCCAGACTAAAATATCACTTAGAAGGATTATTTTAACTTTTTATGCTTTGTGGTCACAGGAAAGGAGCCCAGGTCTTTGCATGTCAGGCATGTGTTTTACCACTGATGAGCCACAGTCCTGTTCCTTCCAAGGAGATGATTTCATAACTATGAATTTAGGGCCACTAGTAAGCCAGAAAGACAGAGGGTACTTCCTAGGGAAACAGAACTGCTCTATAATACAGAGTGTAGCTAATTTTTTTATATCTTTTTTCTATCTTCTTTTTTGTAAAGTGACTTTTACCTTTAAAAATTTAAGTGTATTCCTTACCCTGCATCTGAACCATTTCCACAAAGTAAAGGGTCTTTTTGTCCTTCCAACACATAAAAGTGACCTGTTAATATAGAGTAAATAATTTTACTTCATATCACTCTTATGGACATTAGGAATATATGATAATTTGACTATCTCAGTTATTTAAAGTGAATGCAATAAAATATGTTTTCAAAATAACTTCAAACCCACAGTGTCACTGCAGTTAGTTGAAAAATCATTCAGCAATAATTAGATTAACAATAGAGCAATATTTCTTACTGTCATCATTAATGTAATCCTTCCAGTTAAAAGTTGTCATTGTCACATTAACAAATGTCCCATTTGAATCCGCTGTGCCATTAAAGTAGGAAGTGGTATTAGTTTCAAAAGCAGAATCGCTTGGGGGCCATTGCAAGCATTTATTCCGTAGGTTGCCCATAAACAGCTGCAGACCAATTAGCGCAAATACGCTCAGACAGAACACAGTCAAGATCATGACATCAGAAAGCTTCTTCACAGACTGGATCAGGGCTCCCACAATGGTCTTTAAACCTGAGAGAAAACAGGTGAACTAAGAAAGTCCGCTCAGGGGCCACAATGTCTTATTAATAGTCACACTATTGTCTTTAACGAACATTTCTCTTAAACAATTGCTAGGATGTTAGGACACAAAGTCTTAGGGAAGGCCAGATGGTTTGGGAAATGAGTGAAGAGAGAGTTTGTTTATGAACAGTGTGCTTTCAGGCAGCTCAAAATGAAAGTTTTAGCATCAAGGTAGGAAGAGACTCGTGTATTGTTTAGCATGCTTTGACACAGCGGGAAAGACAAACTTGGAAGCTATCTTCATGTCAGATTTCGTATTTGATGAGACTATTTCCCTCCCATCCATTCTTTATGATGATTTTCAAGTGGCAATGATTTAGAAAAAAAGAAATTTAAAATCATAAAATCCCATACTATTTGCATGCTGCTCAATAACCATAATAATCTCATCTATTTTAAAGAGATCAATTTTCAAAATTGATAAAAAATCAAAATCAGTAGAGCCATGGTAGCAAAGTTTTTTCCAGAATATAAAAGAAAGAACTTTGCATCATAAATGAAAGAAAAATGAGAGAGGCCAGAAAGCTAGAATAATTTTTTTTAATAAATATCTCATGCAACTCTGTTAAACTCAAAGGCTGATTTTATAAATAAGTGCGTAACTTCTGAAATTTTAGGAACTGAGTTTCATTGAAGCCTCATTTGGGATTCTTTAATGTGAAAACAAGAATCAAAGGCAAGAAGGCTATTGTTGTAAGAGTGAGGTTCACCTCAGTTTTCTTACAGTGCATTTAAAGTCAGCCTCGGTGTTTAACCTAACTCTCACCTGGAATGACTGAAATGGTTTTCAGTGCTCGGAGAACTCTGAATGTTCTCAGTGCTGAGACATTGCCCAGGTCCACAAACTCTGTCACATATCTGTAATAGGGAGTTCACACACAAACACAATAACACAAGAAAAGTTGATATAGAAGGGTCCTACCAATTTAAACCACTTTCTTCTTACCTGGAATTACAGAAATAGTTTTCAGAGCTCTCAAGACTCTGAAAGTTCGAAGAGCTGAAACATTGCCTAGGTTTACAAATTCTGTTACATACCTGTAGGATTAAATCAGAATTACTCATGGCTTTTGTAATGTTTATAATAAAGAATTAATACGGGACTTGACATATGAGGCCTTAGAATTTAATACATCAAATTATTACAGATAGCAGGATATCATATAATGAAAGCTGCTTTAAAAAAATAAAGTACTGTTGCTTTGTTTCAAGTTACTTTGAACAAGCTTATTTGTGAATTTAATTAAAAGGACAGTTGGTGGTATTAAGTTATAGTTAATAAATAATCTCATTTTGGTGAGATATCAGAATATGATGATAAAGTCATTCCATTTATTGTCCATTTATTTGTTTACTTTCTTAAATTAGGCAATTAAATTTAATTAAAAAGTTTAATTTAATTAAAAAGTTATCATTTACAATGGTATCAAAATATGAAACATTTATGTACAAACATTTACATATAAACTAAAATATATATTATGCCAATTTTAACTGAATTACTTAGTTTTATAATATACATTTTGGAAGATTTAAAATTAAAAAGCATAGCATTAATATATAAATTATGCAAATAAGTTCACTAATAAGTAAACCCTACAATACATTAATGTTTTTCTCAGCAACCTGGTATATATTGCATTTATTTTCATTTTTCCAATATTAACAAATTTTTAAAAATACTCACGCCATCACAATAACACTGAAATCCAGCCAATTCCATGGATCACGAAGGAATGTAAAATCTTCTAAGCAAAACCCTCTGGCTAAGATTTTTATAAGGGACTCAAAAGTATAGATACCAGTGAATGTGTACCTAGAGGGAAAAAAAAACCAAACATTAAGAATTTTATCTTAACTAATACATAGTATTTAACATGTAACATGTAATGCTGTTGTAGCATTTCAGATATTAAAAATCCTGGGTTTTCACTTACAAATAACTTACTATCTTATTTAATCTTACTAGTCTAAATAAAGAGTTAAATATAATCACTAATATTTTCCCCAAAAGTAAATATTGAACTATTTATTTTGAATAATGTATGCTTTGTTGATGGAATAGTACTTTATGATCAAACTGTAACACAAATTACATATAAAATTTTGATTTTTAGAAGTCAAATAAAATAATAATGAAATATTAATGGTAATCTTCATATTATGATTTATTAAGATCAATATGAAGTAAATACTATCTTAAAATTAGACTAACCAAAATTACTGCAGTAGCCACAAGCTCTTTATTAGATATTTCTAAAGGCAGTTTTCTTATTCATTTGCTCATAATATTATATTCCATTCAAATTTCTTGATGTTTGGAATTTTTTTTTTTTTTTTAGTTTTTGTGTCACACCCGACAGCACTCAGGTGTTACTCCTAGTTCTACACTCAGGGGACCATATGGGATGCCGGGATTCGAACCAGGTTCCGTCCTGTGTTGGCCATGTGCAAGGCAAATGCCTTACCTTTGTGCTATCACTCCGGGCCACAAGTCTTTAATTTTTATAAAATTTATTTTGGGGGGAACACTTGCAATGTTCAACGCTTACTTCTTGCTCTGCTCTCAGAAAAAACTCCTGGCTGCTTTGGGCACCGTTTTGTATGTTGGTGGTCAAACCATCATGGTCAGCTGTATGCAAAGAAAGAACCCTATCCCATCAAGCAAGAATATGCCTTTTTGTCTATTAAAATAAGGAACCAAATATTTTATTTTGATGACATCATATCAATGGCTTCATCACCTTCTCAAGAAAGAAGTAAAAATGGACTAAGACTAAAGAGCTGAATTAGGTTTTAGTAAGTACAAATGTCTATAGAGACTTAACTGAATCAGTATCATTATATTGATAATTATTGTTCTCTGTGTTCTGATAAAAGATTCATTTTTTAATCATCTGCTCTTAATCATGTTTTCCTCTTAAGCCCAATTATTTTTAAGAGAAATTTTGCCTAAGTTGCTACTTATTTATATTTCATTTGTTTTATAAATAACATACACTGTTTTAGTGTGAATATAATGACTAAACAAACTATATGTGTATACATATTTGGGGTGATGGATAGAACTCATGGATCTGGGGGCCAAACATAACCAATACTGAGTCATTCACCATAAGAATTCACCCTATGTCTTCAGATGCAGAGCTGCTTAGGCCCTATGGAGTTAAAGGCATCCAGAGTTATACTTGGCAATGTTTGAGGACCAACAGAGTCAAAACTTGTTACTCTTGGGCCTATAGGGGAAATTCGTGTTTCTCTAGGGCAGGAGGCACTTAATACCAGAGATAAAACAATTACTAATTGCTTTAATAATTTAATAATAACTTAATTGTTCATTGTTTTAATAATTAAAACAATTATTATATTTACATAAATGCATTTTCTTTATTTCCTGCCTTTTTTTTGCTCTTTGGACCACACCTGACAGTGCTCAGGGTTACTCCTGGCTCTTCATTCAGAAATTACTCCTGGCAGGCTCATGTAACCATATGGCATGTCTGGATTGAACTTGGGTTGGCTGCTTATAAAGCAAATGCACTACCTACTGTACTATTGCTCCAGCCCTTAAATGTATTTTTCTAAATACCATAATATAACATATAACCCCAAAACCTAATAGAAATACCTGGATCTATTTTATTAGAATATACTAACAATAATATTCTAGAATCAAATTATGTTGATCATTAGTAACACCAGTAATTGCATTTATCTATAAATATGCAACTATGATTAAATCTTATTTTTTTCTGTGAAGCAATATAGCTTTAATAAAAATTATTTAGAAAGACATGTGACAAAAGATGGAAAAGTAAATGTTCAAGAGAAAAAATATTATTTTAAGGTGGAAATTAGAAAACAAAGAAATATAGATATAAGCAAGTAAGATATATGTTTAAGGAAGAACATGGACTTAAAAAAAGACTAAATCTTAATTCTCAGAAAAATTATTGATTTAATTTATCAGTTAGTATTGATAAAGATTATTGATAACCTTTCTTAAATAAATAATATCATAAGTTGTTTTTGAAAAAATATTTTTCCTAATAGAAGAAAACTCTTGCACTATCCTTATTTTCATTTATATTATGGAAATAGCTTTTTTCTTAGTCTGATTTCAAAAAGTAGAGATCATACAACCAACCACACTCTAAAGAAATTACTAGAAAATTTGAGAGCATTTTTCATTTTAAGGAGTCAATTCTACTTACTCTACATTCTTTGTCCACTCTGGAGGGTTACTCAAGGTCATGAATACACAGTTAGTCAAAATAGTGCACATAATAAGCATGCTGAATAAAGTAGGTTATTGTTAAGGAAAAAATACTTGTGTCCATTTACAAATGATTCAGAACAACAAATCATTAATAAAAATTACCTGCAACAGTAGCATTGTTTATTTTAAATAAATAATAAATACAAGCAAATACATAAAATACATAATATATTATGTCACATATATATGTGTATGCCATATATATGTCATATATTTTTGGTTTAATCTCTGCCTCTCTTATTCTCCCTCTCTCTTTCACTTTTTCTCACCTCTGCACTATGCAGTACTCGAAATCAAATCTGAGACTCTGGAAGTCGGAGAGATAGCATGGGGGTAAGGTGTTTGCCTTGTATGCAGAAGGACAGTGTTTGAATCCTGGCATCCCATATGTTCCCCGAGTCTGCCAGGAACGATTTCTGAGCATAGAGTCAGGAGGAACCCCTGAGCGCTGCCGGGTGTGACCCCCAAAAAAGCAAAAACAAAAAATCTGAGACTCTGCTATCTTCTATCTACCATCTTCTAGCCTCCAGTCTCTTTTCATTTTATACTTTTTCCTCATTAAACTAAATTTAATAGTGAGAACTATACCAGAAGTAAATGGAAATTTATTTTCTAAACATTTTTGTGACATTCTTTCATGAGAAAATAAATGACTTTTCTTCAGTAGACAGTACAGTGTAACATAAGTGTTAAAGTTGTATTAAATTATAATTTAATATTCCACTTACAAAAAGATCATTAATATAATATAAAAGCATGAGAGTATGGAGTATACAAAAATGTCAAATTTGAGAATTTTATAGTAATAAAGTATTCTGCTAGTCTCAGAGTGATCTAACATATCCTGATTTATTTGTAAACATAAGAATAAAGGAAGAGTTAGAGTTTTTGCTTGCATGTTAATATAATTTGCTAATCTTCATTTCCACTTTTAGTTTATAAAAGAACTTAGCAGGCTATCTAGTTATGGTCATTTATACTATGACTAAGAAGCTGAATACTAATTTAAAATTCCTTAACAAGTTGCTCTAATATTTTCTCTTGGGACCTCAATTATGCTCTATTTTAATAATTATTTTCATATTTTAACATACACTAAAATTTATTTTAATGTAAAATATTCAAATTTATTTAATATAAAACCAATTTACAACATGGAATAAGAGAATTTAAAGATATTTACAAAGTTTATTAATCTTACTTTTTTTTATTTTGGTTTTTTGAGTCACATTCAGCTGGCTTAGGGATTACTCCTGGCTCTAAGCGCATAAATCACCCCAGGCAGGTTCAGGGGACTATATGGGATGCCAGGATTTCAACCACCGTCCTTCCACCTGCAAGGCAAATGCCTTACCTCCATGCTATTTCTCCGGCCCCTATTAATCTTACGTTTGCTGTCAGTTCACAAGTATACCATTTCTCTTATGACTTATATAATCTTGCTATGAATCTGTTCATATAAAATACACATTCTTGAGTACAGCTCCTAAAATACACTTTTGCCTTTTTGAGCTATTATAAATGGCTCAAATTTAATACAATTTTTAGATATAGTACCAACTAGATGTATAGGCACCTTATATAGGGTAAGAACTTAGTAAATATTTTCAGAAATATTTTCAGAGGGTGAAGTCACAACATAATATGTAAAGCACAAAAGCTGGAATATTTGCTAATATAAATAATAACATGAACACAACAAAGTTTAGTTCAACAGTGACTCTATATGGGCTAATTTAGGACAACAAAAATATGAGAGGATAGTTGTGATTATTGTGCAATGAATTTATCATTCATTATCATAATTGTTCAACATTCCTTTATATCCACTGCCATAGCTGCATTTTGGCTTCTAGAATCCTGTCAATATATAATAATCTTATCAGAAATATCAGAAAACAAATGAGAACTAATGAAACAACCATTAATAGCACCACAAGTCTCAAAACATGTTTATCCAAGTCTGTGTATATGTAAAATAAGATTTTTATTTTCTACAAAATAAACAGCTAGAAATGGAAATTAGACATCTCATACAATAAAAGGATATGAATGTACCAAAATTTTAATTGCTATTTTTCTAACAGGGTTTAGCGGAGTTAAAATGTACAAGGCAGAGGTGGCACTGAATCGGAAAATTGCCTTCCCTTTATTCAATACTATAAAAGTCTGAAAAACAAAATACAAGAAAAAGTTAGACATATGGCTTACTGAAACATTTACACACATGATAAACTTTATACATAATTAGTTCATCTATTTGCTATACCCTAACATAATAAATCTAGACATTTCTTTCTTAAACTAGCATATATCCACAACTAAAAATATGAGTCACTATTACCTATGTTGTCTCCAAGATTCCGACTCCTGATTAAAAAAAACTGATGATCTACATACATTTTTTATAAAATAAGATAACTTTATAAATTCCAATTTTCTTTAATGGTTACCATCTATTGGCATCTCTAGTGACTTTTCAAGTTGCATTTCACACATCTCTACTAAAATAATTTTCATAAAATTTTTCAGCAAATATTTTAACCTACTGTTTATGATAGCTAGCTATTTTTTTGGTAGTTGCCATACTTTAAAATGTGTCTCTGTCTGGTTCTGTAAGTCTGTTGATAATACTAAGAAAGACAAGTTTTACTGACAACTCAGATGACAGATTTTTTCAAAGAACATTTCATAGCTAAAATTCCTATGATTTGAAGTGTATAACCAAAAACTTAGCATTATGTGATTACATAGCAACTATGTTCCAGCTAACTAAATCCACTTGCTTATTCCATCAGTAGCTTGTCAGTTAATCATTCAATTCAGAAAGTGAATGTTCTAGAAAGTCAGAAAAAGATATCATAAAGAACATAGCTCTGTGCTTATAGCTGGTTTATCACAGGCTAATAAGACCTAACTTTCAGTATACCACATTTGAAAACAGAGATATTTTGTCCTGATTACCTATTAAAATATATTAGTTAAAATTTACCAATGTTTGTTTCCCACTTAAGGCCAAATAAATAGAATTTCTAGAGGAGTTACAAGCAAAATATTTTTCTCATAATTTCTGAAGTCATTCTTATATGTCGTCAATGCTGAGCTGAGAATATCCTCAGTTCTCAAGATCACTTCATCCAGCCTTTATCGTACCTTCTGATCACTGCCTGTTTGCCATTATCAGTAAGTTGTAGTGCACACATTGCCCTGTTGCTGGTAATTAGAGTCAATAGTAATTTAAATATAGCATTAAATCTACTGAGGACTAGGTTAGATGTTGTTATAAACCATTTGCATATAAAGAACCTACAATCTTCATTCTCTCCATTTTTACCATATTTAATAGCAAGGTTTACAATTGAATACTTGTTTTAATTAAGTATAGATTTACCTTTAAAATGGTATTGGCCTTTAAGACAGCTAGTTTATGTATCCATTTTTAATAATATATCATCCTCTAAGGACTATAGCCCACATATTTACATAAACTGATAATATGCTTTATTTAATTATGTAGACAAAATATTTATCTGTGATTATAAAGAGCAGAGAAAACAACTTTTTTGAACATAATATTTTATATTCCAGACCATAGAGTCAAAAATTACATAGCCAATAATTTTCTATTAACTGTACTTCATAAATTCATAAATTGCTAGTTCCTTACTAGCAATAATCCACAAAATGAGCAATATAATTAGCAATAGTACCCACAATGGACAGGAGACATTCAGAAGAAAGTCCTTGGAATAAAAATGCATTAAGAATTTTCTAGATTCAGTAGGATTAGATAATTTAATATTACATTCAAATTATCTAGATTCATTTAGACATTCGGTGACAGCTGTAGCATGTAAAAGTTCACAATAATCTCAAGTTCAGTTACTTATGTTTTTTTTTTAACAACCTTTCTGAAAAAGCAATAGCAATCTGTAACCTTAGGAAAGAATTTTATTTGAAAAAAATCTCCAAGAGCAGAGTGAACAGGAATGAACTGTTCTTTTCAACATGGATTCCTCTATTCTTCCTGCTCTTATGAGACAAACTGTATTAAAACATGCTAATGGACATCTTCCTTGAAATTACAGGAACTAGAATGGCCTTAAAGAGAAAACTCCTAGTTTATTTCTGGAGGACACCAGTGGACATACCCAAAAAACCTGTTCCCAATGAGTGAGGTCTAGCATCAAAGTGATCAAACACATGCCTAATTTGAAAGGCTGAGTTTGATTCCCTGCAGTATTGAATGTGACTCTAATGCATTTCCCTCACCCATAAGCACCACCAGAATGGCACCTATTTAAAAAATAACAAAGATATGAGGATAAAGTGCTAATTTTCTGTATAGTGGAAGCATTGTAAGAGTGACATTTGAAATGTAAGCTTATGATGTTTTTGAGGACCATAGCTAAACTAAAAATTACCTGAGAGGAGATATACTTGGAGAAGAGACACATTCATAATATTTTCATAAAGTAATGATATCACTTTAGATTTATTGCTAGAAAGGCAGTGTCTTACAGTCGAAAGGATAGTTTGTTATGTACTCAGAAATGCCTCTTGCTTCTTTTCCCAAATAAATACATATCTTATAGGTTCACATAAATTTTGCTATTTGAAGCAAATTTAATTTAATACCTAATAGAGAAGTTTCAGTTAAAAAATTAAAAAACTATAGACTAAACGAACATTTTAATATAGTATGTTAATTGGCACTATGTATGATTTTATTTAAGGGGTAATAGCTCTATCTCTGGAACCATGTTGCTTGAATTAAAATTCTGAGTTCATGTGACTTTGGCTAGGCTAACAATTCTCTCTTGGCTCTGTCTCTCTATCATAAGATGAGGCTAATAGCACCTGTCTTAATAGTTCTCTAAATGTACAATTAGTTATGTCACTTAAGACACTTAAAAGGTGTCTTTAAATGTAAGAATACTGTGATAGAAGAGATAATACAGCAGATAAGGCATCTACTATTCTTGTGGTTTACCCAGGTTCAATCCCTCGCATCCCATAATGTCCCTGGGCATCACCAAGACTGATCCCTGAGTGCAAAGCCAAGAGTAAGCCCTAAACACTGCTGTAAGTGATCCCCAAATCAAAGATAAAGAAAAACCAAAGTAAGAACAAAACATATGTTAGCTATTTTTGTTAATACATTGTTTTTTAAATTATCTGTTCTTTTTAAATATTCTTGTGA
>PVKC010039242.1:0-12589 GCA_004027635.1 Crocidura indochinensis | reverse complement strand
GGTTTTAAGAAAAATGAAAGACATTATTGCAACAATAATTTTAGACATAAAAGAGAAAAGAGCTGGAAGTTCCAGCTCACCTAATGAAGCTCACCACAAATAGTGATGAGTTTAGTTAGAGAAATAACTACATTTTGAACTGTCCTAATAATGAGAATATATGAGGGAAATGGAGAGCTAGTCTAGAGTACAGGTGGGGGGTGGGTGGGGAGGAGGGAGATTTGGGACAATGGTGATGGGAACGTTGCACTGGTGATGGGTGGTGTTCTTTACATGACTGAAACCCAAACACAATTATGTATGTAATCAAGGTGTTAAAATAAAAAAATGTAAAAAATAAATAAATAAATAAAAAGGTTTTCAATTGAGACAGAAACAAAAATAAATTTTTCAGCAGCAATTTTGACTTATAAACAAAGAGCAAACTGTCTGAGTATAAAATCTGAAATGGGATGTAGGTTACAAATTTTATTACCTTCTCTTTTAAATTAAAATCAGTTTTAACATTAAAAACAGTGTTTCCTTAAGCATAAATGTTAACACATGCATGATTCTTAGACATTGAGCAAAGCACTATATATATATATTTATATATATATTTATTTAAGGTCAACAAATAAAATTAATTAAAATCCATCTTTGTCATGTCAATTATGTTCAAAATATTTCTACTGATTAACATATTCAAAACTTAACAAAATATGTAAAAATGGAGTTTGAACTTTCATAAATCATGTTTTATTGGTTCATTTTGTTAACTTTTACTGTGAACTCAAATCTATTTTCTGATGCTTATCTTATGTCACCTTAATTTCAAATAATTTTAACTTTGGCAAAAAATATAAGCCTCATTTTCTCCAGTTACAATTTTCTAACACTGAGTAGGGAAAATGCAAATAATAAACTATAACATAAATAAAATAACAGTGAAGAACTCTATATTTGAAAGTGTCATTACATCACTATCCTCAAAAATCTTCCACAAATTGTTGTTCCACAAAATGTTGTTATTGCCTATATAAAAGTTGAGGAAGAGAAAAATGAAGACAATAGTTCAATTATTCGCATTGAACAGTGAATTTTAACTTCCTAGCCATGCTAATTATTTTTAAGGGTAGAAGATGATATGATATTTCCTCATTTTCAGATGGAATCTACAAAAAAATTGAAGTTTATAAACAGTGAATATATAAGATTGCTAGACAAGGGTGTGTGGCAATATATTTATTCTTTCACTTGTAACATTTAGTGTACATTATTGGAATAATATAACACTCTTTGAACTTTTTCTTTTTTATATATCACTATAATTATCTTGAAAGACTAACAAGTATCTCGATGTGTGATCTGGGGGAGTAGGAAAAATATTCCATACCCTTGAACACATATATTCTGTTAAGTATGTATATACCTACATAAACACACATACACAGATAGTTTTATATTTTGAATTAGTAGTGTGTTAATGAAAGATATTCAGCCTTTTATAATATTGACATTGTAGTGAACTAGAACTCTAAACGTTTTGCCATTCAATACATTTATGATGCAGATGAATCTTCATAATTTCATATGAAAGGAAGGAATTAGGAATACTCCAAATTAATATGAAAATGAACCTCCTCTATAATTAAATAACTTCCTTTTTTCTTTTTGCATAAATGTGGTTTGAAACAACTCATGCCTTATTAACTGTCATTTTAATTGCTTTCTAACTGGGAAATATTTGAACGTATACTAGGAGGACCTCTTCTTAGGATAGCAGTTTATGACCAAATTTTCCTGACATATTCAGAAGTATATGCTGAAATGTATAGCATTATTTATAATTATTAACACTTTCCACCTTAAGCACAAAGAGTTGGTATGGATATATCAAGCATTAGATCAACATCAATTAGACTTAATATTAGAATATAAACTTTACTTCAAGCCCAACACTTTCCACTGTTTTGTGGCATAGAATTTGAGAGCATATGGGGCTGGAGCGGTGGCACAGGTGGTAGGGTGTTTGCCTTGCAAGTACTAACCTTGGACGGACCATGGTTCAAGCCCCTGGAATCCCATATGGTCCCCCAAGCCAGAACCGATTTCTGAGCACATAGTCAGGGGTAACTCCTGAGCATCACAGTGGATATGGCCCACCTCCCAAAGAATTTGAGAGCATAAAGTGCAGTTATTTTAATTAAATATGTTAATTACACATTTAAATTAAATGGGAAATAATTCAAAACTATGCTGTAAATCAGGATGGCATGTTCAAAATATCGATCAATATCTCAGATGTTAAGCATAGCTAGACATGAACATAGGTGAAGAGTTTTAAATTATTCTAGAATATCTTCTTAAAATATTTTAATTAAAAGTTAAAACTTTCCTAAATTTTCAAAAATATACATGTTCTGTAAAGTGTTGGAATATATAAAGCATGTGTTGCAATTTTAATTTATTGTTTGAGTTAGATTCAACATATGTTCAAAACAAGATTTGGTAGAATAGCAAAAATATTCCTTATGTTTATCGATTCCATTTATGAAAATAAAATCTAACAAACCTCTTCAATAATAGGGCACTTAGCTAATTTTCCGATCTGTTTTATCAAAAATAATAAAGAATTAACATAAATAATTTAAATGATATAATAACTAAACTCTCTAATATGGTTACAATTTTATTCATGTTCTTTTTTATAAAAACAGCACAGTCAAATTATAAAATCAGAAATATGAAGCTAATTGGAACATGGGATGGTACATTTCCAAATGAATCATAATTAGAGAATATATGTCTTTACTGTAATTGCACCACAAGTGTTAAACATTAAATCCTTTATAAATAAGCTCTCATGTATTTCCCCTTAGTTATTCCTTTCAAAATGCACCTACCTTGTTCTAAAATTTGTAGGATGAGGATGTCCATCATATAAGGATAAGTAGTCATATTCTTCTTCTAGCGCAAATGACTGAAAAACAATTTGAATTCTATTTCGTTCTTCTGCTATAATTACCCATGTACAGTTTGCACCATTTGGATATCCATATGGAAAACCAGGGCTTTCTATTGTGCCATTAAGTCCTTTTAAAGTTCCACCACATGTATAAATAAAACCTGCAATGAGAAAAAAATATAAGCATATTTTAATATTATATAAAACAAGGAAAATATAAGGTAAAATAATTTTTTAAAACTTGTTTCTCCAAAACCCACATGACAATAATATTGTAAATAGCAATTTATTGAATATATATTAATTTTTAAAGTGAAAAATGCTATACAACTTCTTTAAATTATTTTAAAATTTTAAGAGGAAAATGGTGTTCATTTGGTGGCAGGAGAGTTGCACTGGTGAAGGAGGGTGTGCATTTTATGGATAAAACCCAATCACAAACATGTTTGCAACTATGGTGTTTAAAAAATAAATTACTTTCACCAAAAAATAAAAAAGTAAATTATTTTATTTGTTTTATTTTATTATTTTTATTATTGTAGCTGATGCAATATTATTATTATTATTAAAGTTTATGGTATTGACATACACTAGTATGTCCAGGACACAGTGCTGATAGCTGAACCTCTACCATATCTTTTCTGCTCAGAACCTTCTTCCCTCCACATTATTTATTGATAGACAATTATAAATATCACATAAATTATTTTCTCCCTTAGCGTCAACTCTGTGTTAAAATACTTTGTGATTATTCCTCTGTTTCTTCTATTCAACTCATTACTGGAAGACTTGTCTAACATGCAATGCTTTATGCAAATTATAGTTAATAATTGTAAACCATTAGATGAAATGGAATTCTTCATATACATCTGATTTATTGTCTAAAATATGATTTAACAGACAAATATGAATCTAGAACATGCTTATTGTCTCTGCAATAGAGTTTAGTCTAATTAGACACCAATCAGCAAAATTGAGAACTCAATGGATTTAGTATGTTTTGGGTGTTTTTAGAATGATTATTACCATTGGTAATAAAATTTCACCACAATAAAACATGCTATTTAAAGGCATAGACTTTTCTAGCATTAAAACAAACAAACAAACAAACAAAAAAGCAAAACCAAAAAACTCTGTCCTGTCCTGCTTGAGAATAGAGCAAAATGCCTTAGGATCTGAAATAAAAACAAATAGCTGTAGTAAACAACAGGAGAATGAAACAAAGTAGGGTCCTGGGAGTGAGAGCAATAGTACAGAGAATAGGTAGTTTTCTTGGAATGCAGCTACCAGAGTTCAATATCTTGTACCTTATATACTCCCAAAAGCCACTGAGTATAATTCCTGAGCAAAGAGCCAAGAGTAAGCCCTAAACACTATGAGGTATGATCCCTAATCCCAACCTCTAAAAATTTCTACCCTAAAAATTTCTCCTGGAAATCTGAAAAAACTTCTAGTCATTCTAAAGAACTTCTGGACATTGAGAGGCCTGAGTTACTGAAAGCTTGATTTGAAGATAACTTGAATTTTTTTTATGCTTTGAAGAAATTGATGCCTATTTGAAATGGATATCTTCCAAGTTAAGGTTCTTTGGTTTTAATTTAGTGTTGTGTTAGTTATTTGTTAAGGGAAGTACCTAGTGGTACTTTGGGATTCATTTTACTTTGCAGTACAACACCATACCTGGCAGTACTCAGAGTACCTAACAGTGCCTAAAATCAAATCTGGTTTCCAGGCATACAAACATGCATTCAGCACATTGAGCTATCTCTCACCATTATCTTCTACTTTTTGAAAATGTAATTTCCTTCAAGTTACTTTCATGAAAGAGAATTTTAGTACCTATTTACCCTAAAGGGAAAAATACAAATATTTCCACTATTACAATAAAAGTTCCAAAATAATGCTAGCATTCTATCTTTCTTCTGCATCAAGCTAATAAGGGAAGATTCATAATGCAGCTGTTAGAACAGCCTCACCCAGCTCCAACCTCTTTCTGTATCTTGTGTTTATATCATTTGTTCTTGCTTTTCCTCTACCTACTGTTTTTAATATTTACTTGTTAGGTTTAACTAATAGAGAGGTTATTGGTGATGTGCTACTTTAATATAATCCTGCATCCAGTGCATTTACAAAGATGTGAATTGGAAAAAATATTCTGTATGTATGTACACACATAAACACAAGCACACACATATTGGGAACTGATTTGCAGGCTTAAAGTGACAGTTTCCAAAATCTTGTAGACAGTGTTGCATGAGGGTTTAATTGTAACCCTAGTCAAAGGATATTCTAGTAGACAAAAGAATGTGGGTTCCAATAGTGATGAGATCTATGCACAAAAATGTTGTTTCCTCACTGTGAGCTGCATGGGAATTCCTCACTGTGGGCTTTTAGGAGTATATAAGGAGCCAGATATTGAGCTCTAGTAGCTGCATTCCAGAAAAACTATCTATTCTCTGTACTATTGCTCTCACTCCAGGACCCTACTTTGTTTCATTCTCCTATTGTTTACTACAACTATTGGTTTTTATTTCAGACCCTAAGGCATTTTGCTATCTTAATGGCCATGAGGTTTTATGAAAGAGATGCTGAAATAATCTAGAAGGTGGTGTTCTAGGTTTGAAATTAGATATAGAAAGGCAGGCAACCTGAGACTTTTCTGAGAAGGAATGAGTTAATGCTGGATATATAATAAGCATTTTAGAACCTTGTGTTGCACATTGTGCATTCGATGCCAATGTAGTAGACTGTGACAGACAGAGACTGATTGGACATGCCCCAGTGCTTTCTTTACAACAGCACATGCTTTTGCTATGGTAACGTTGTCTCCGCAGTTGTGTGCTTTGGAGGAGCTCTGACTACTAAGCTTGTGACTCAGAGATGGGTGTCATCAGTGTAATCCTATCCCTCTAATTTTGCTCTTTGAACACCTATTTAAATTAGCAGCAACTCCTCTCACCATAAAAGGCAATGTTCTAAGATCAGTATATTCAAAATATTAATTGTACGTTTTTTTTAACATACGAAGTAATTGGATCAGGTAAAAACTTAAAAGAATCAATATTTGTATATTTACCCTACATGCATTTTTGCCAATGTATCAATAATCATATCTGATATTTTATTACTTCCGACATAAAAATGAAAGGTCTCTCTTAAATTGCTTTTTGCAGAGCAATTACTTTGATGTCTTAGGTTAATTAGCTATCACCCGTTTCTATTAGATTTCTGCCTGAATAGCTTCCAATTTGAACATCATAATTAATGTAAGCATGGATCCCTTTAATTCCAATTGGATCTATGTCTGTTTCATATATTCTCAAGACCCATAAACCATATGGTTTTAGAAAAAGGACATGCGTCCTGAAATAACATACACAGTTTTGATCACTAATTTTTTTGGGAGGCGGTCACACCCGGCAGAGCTCAGGGGTTACTCCTGGCTCTACACTCAGAAATCGCCCCTGGTAGATTCCGAGGACCATATGGGATGCCCGGATTCGAGCCACCGTCCTTCTGCATGCAAGGCAAATGCCCTATATCCAGGCTCTCTCTCAGGGCCATGGCCACTAAATTTTTAAGGATCTACTGAATCATGCATTTCATTTATTTTCATTTATTTTCTCCCTAAGAAAGTTGGGAATTAACTGCAATTTTAATCTTGTTCACTTTATTTTATTCACGTTTAAGAATAAACACCACATTAATAGCAATAATCAATAAACCATTCTAAAAAGATGTTAACAGTTTTCACACGTCAAAATATTAGAAGTAATATAATTGTAAAATATAATACAATATAAACCTCCCCATTTAATAAAAAGTTAACCATTGATATAGCTTAGTTTACATCTTTGCAGTCCATTTTCAGGCAGACAAATGATTCTTATGCATTATAAAGTTTTTTAGAAAGGGAATCAGTCATACTGTGCATGTTTTTACAATCTTTTTAATATATTATATAAATTTTTAAAATACTCTTTCTGTTAAGAATTTACAATATTATTCTCACTCTACAAGTAAACTTCTGTACCATTTATTAAAACTACAAAATTCACTGTTCATGAAATATTATTTTATAATTTTTCAAAATGATTTAGTTGGTTTCATTTCTGTGCTTCTACACAAATACAGAATAACTCTGGGTGCATATACTTGGAAGCTTCTAAAAAGATTTCCTTAAGAGAAATTTTAGAAATTGGAAAGCATTTAACTTTATATTGCAACACAACTAAACTGTCTACAGTAAGTGTAAAAAATTCTACGATAGCTGTGTTCTAATGTACTTTACATTTTCAGCTCCAATTTTATCAACACTATATTTTTCAGAAAAATTTGCATATTAAAATATTATCTTTGTATTTTATTTTGTAGTTCTCTGATTAGCATTTGGATTAACACCTTCATTCATATTTCTTCTTTAATTAATGGCTATTCTATTTCTCTCTCATATATCTCATTTTATATTTTATTTGGTTTTTGGGTTTTGCGCCACACCTAGGGGTACTCAGAGGTTATTTCTGACTCTGCAGTAGGAAATCTCTCCTGGAAATAGCACAGTGGTAGGGTGTTTGCCTTGCATGCAGCCTTATGGACCCAATTTGATTCCAGGCATACCATATGGTCCCCCAAGACTGTCAGGAGCGATTTCTGAGCACAGAGCTACAAGTAACCTTTGAGGGCCATTGGGTTTGGTTCAAAAACCGAAATGAAAGGAAGAAAAAATTCCTGGCAGGCTTGGGGGACCGTATAGGATGTTGTGGATTTAACCCGGGTCTATCCAGGGTTGGCAGCATGCAAGGCAAATACCCTACCTCTTTGCTACCACTCCAGCCTGCCTCTCTCACATGTATTTTAAAGTTGATTATTTCCAAACTGGAAATAACAAACAACAAACCGAAAAAACAAACAACAACAAAAAACCGTTATGTCCTCCTGGAAGTCTCCCTTTAAAAATAAAACAAACAAAAATCACCTTCTAATTAAAAACAAGTTTACTAACATCTCTCTCCACCATTCTGTTACCTTTTCAGTATCAGGATTAGCAATTTTTTTGGTTTGCTTTTTTGGTTTGTTTTGCCACACCCAGAGGAGCTCAGGGTTTATTCCTTGCTTTGTGCTCAGAAATCGCTCCTGACAGGCTTAAGGGATATGAAATGCTGGGGATTTAATCTGGGTCGGTTTGGGTCAGCAACATTCAATGCAAACGCCCTACCATTGTGCTATCGCTCCAGCCCCAAATATTAACAATTTTAAGAGACAAAGGATTCTTTATCCTTTCTTGCTTTTCTTTCAGATACCACTGCTTTGATTTCTGATTACTCATAGGTAATCCATCTTTGTGTATTAGATAGATAGGAAGAAGTTTGCATATTTATATCTTTATTTTATAAATTCACAACTTCCTATTGCCCTTAAAATACACATAAAGGGTCATATTCATTTCTAGATACTGTCTTTGAAGAACTTCTTGATTTTTTAAAATCTATTCATCACATATTTCATAAATTAGGGCTAGAATGCTAGAAATAACATATTATTTGGGGGCCAGAGAGATAGTGCAGTGTGTAAGATGCGTGTTTGCCACAAAGCCAACTCTGGTTACATCCTTGTCACCACATATGATCCTGAACCCCATTAAGTGTGATCTCTGAGCACAGAGTTAGGAGCAAGCCCTGAGCACTACTGTTCTTATTACCCAAAATATGAACAAAACAGACACATTTTCTATAATGATATTCATGAGACTCAGAACAATGTGAGATAGCCAAGTATTAAAAATTACTACAATTGGAATTGGGAAGTGTTCTGTTTGAGATAAAAAGCAATTCCCCATTTTCTTTGACCAAAGGTAATTTCCTTGAAAAACTGGATCCTTCAAATGAAGAAGCAGAATGTATCCTTAATTATATCTACATGCTCCTATTGCTGCTTTCTAGATCTCTCAGTACACCTGCCATTTTAGAAAACAATGAGCATATATATTTTTTGATATAAATGATTTAGAAACCAGTTTATTTCAGATAATTTAGTGTGTTTTTGGAAAACTCATTTCAAGAAATTTATCTCTTTATTTTGTTTGTTTTGGGGGGAGCACACCGAGTTCAGGGGCTACTCCTAGCTCTGTGCTCAGGGGTCATACCTACCAGTGCTCGATGGACGAATGGGACTGAAATTGAGTCAGTGGCATGCAAGCCAAATTACCTACCTGCTGTGCTATTTCTCTGCCCCTTCTTTTTTAATAGATTAAATCTATGATTATTTCTGAAACTTTTGTGCAGTATTTTACACCTTAACTCTTAGTGTCTGTTTAAAATCAAATGAAATTTATACTAAAAAAATGCTCAACTTAAAAATGCTCAACTATCTATTATTTGGGTCTCGCAACAAAAGTTCAACACTACAGATTAAATTTTCTTTTAATGTGAATACCATATGTATCTTATACAGTAAAAACAATGCAATACTATTTTCATAATATTTAAAATATTTTTACACCTGAAACATATCTATGACATAATAATGTCCATACTAGTGTTGATAATCCACAGAGATTTTGTACTGTAATGACATTACTAATGTTCACCATGAAAGAAAAAAATTACATTTTTATTGGCACAGAACTTATGTTATAAATACTTGCAAGGTAAAGAGCTTGAAAGTAGAAATTAACATTCTTGATATTGTAATAAATAGCTCATAATATGAATTCTATATTTCTACCAAGGTGGGAATGTATAGAATTGTTTCTAATCATGCAGAACTTGTGGTATTAACCTGTAGAAATTTTTTTATCTTGAGTCATTGAAATACTATACACATTGTACAATAACTCTGTCATCTTTAATATAGTCTAGATATTATTACATTCCTCTAATATGATTCCTAAATATTATTCAAACTATGTAACTCACCTTTACATCTTAATAAACTTTTTAGCACATAACACATGTTTTTAATTTGAATAAAGTCTATTTGATTATTTTATTTCTCCTATAGATCTTTGATATGATAACTATGACCTTGGGCCTAGAGATAAAGCATAGGAATAAATATGCTTTCCTGTTTCCTGTTTGTCTTCATTCAGTCTTTTTTTTTTTACCCTTTTAGGCTTTATTAGGAGAGCGGTATACATAGGTTTTATGCTTATACACATTCATGACATTATAGCACACATCGAATGCACCTTTCAATTGCACAGTGTTAGGAGATGAATAAACTTCCTCAAAACAATCTGTTTGATATATATATATATAATATATATATATATACATATATATATATCTGAAATGCTACAATACATTTTAGAATTGTGTGCATATTCAAATTCATTCACTCTTCATCTCTGGCACTGTGTATAGTCTCCTGAACACTACTACAGGAGTGAATAATTCTTCAATGCAGAACTAGGAGTAAGCCTGGAGTACTGCTTGTTAGGAACAATTCCACCCTTCCTCCAAAATATGACAAGGCTTTCTTTTCTTTTTCAACTAGAACATATAGAACAGATGCTGTTCTACTTATTCTGAAAGAGGTTTTTTTTTCAATTTTACACTGAAAATAAAATCATTTTAAATAATTATATCTCACTTAGGCTATTGCTAACTTATTTTTAACCTTTGGGGTACCCAAATTATTTAGCATCTTTTGTTGATAAGCTATTTTATTCTCATTGAAACATTTTATACCTTTGTAAAAATCATTTTGGCATGTTTTATAGATTTTTCCCTGCCTTCTTTATTCTGCCCCATTGATCTGTCTCTTTGCCAATGAAGGTTTTGATTGCTCTAGTAACATAATCAGACTTTAAAACAAATATACTGATTGTCCACTCTCTTTTATCAAAATTGTTCAGCTATGTTTGTTTCTTGGCACTTACAGATGCATTTCAGCATGAACCTTTCAATGCTGATTAAAAAGATGTACAAAAATTACAGTTGTGTATGTATATGGGGAAAACTGATATTTTTGATGTGTTGAAATTTCTATTCTAAAAATTCAGTATGTCTCTCCATATATTTAGATCATCTTGCTGCTTTGTCAGACTTGTATAATGCCTGTATTTCTAAATCTGTTTCCAAAGTGGAAACATGTGGAGCTTCCTGCACCAAATAGTTCTCAGACACAATTCATAAAAATACTGTGCTCAAAATCTCAACTCATTTTTGACAATAAGCACCAGGAGATAACCTCAGATGCCACATATAAAGGATTAAATCTCCTAAGAACATCTTCAAATATAGATGGAAGCGACATTTTTTCTGCATTAAACTCTGACTCCATTTTGTCATTTATTCCATATCAAAAGTCATTGCATTCATTTTTTCAGCCATAAAATATAGCACAGGATTTGATTTAGATAATAGTAAAGTTTTAATTTCTCCAGTGAAAATCAGAGGAATTTTAGATACCCTCCTTGTCTTATATTTTGCAAATATGGTTCACAGATCTCAGAAACACATATTTACATATTGGACTACACCAGGTAATGCTGAGAAGTTAATTCTGGTTCTGCACCAGTAAATTACTCTGGCAGTCTTGACAGACTATATGATGCCAGGGATGTAACCTGGGTCAGTTGTGTACAAATTAAGTGCCCTACCTGAATTCTATTGCTCCAGCTATACAATATAACATTTAACATATGAGTTCAATACATAACTTGTTAGGCTCAATCTTTCTTTTTTATAATAATCATGATATATGCACATATATTAATATTTAAACATTCATGTATACATATATTTTATAGAGGGAATGTAAATATAGAGCTTGTTTTTATTTTCCTTTTTAGAGGGGGCACACCCAGTGGGAGCTCAGGGGTTACTCCTTGCTCTGCCCTCAGAAATTGCTCCTGGTTCAGGGGACCATATGGGTTGCTGGGATTGAATTTGCATCATTCCTGGGTCGGTCAGTCTCATTCAAGGCAAATGCCCTAAGCTGTACTACCATTCTGGCCCCTTATTTTCTATTTATTTTTGTTTAAGAGCTATACCCAAAGTTGTTCAGGACTTTCTCCTGGCTCTGTATTCATGGATTACTCATGTGAGTATTCAGAACAATTTATGTAGTCCATTGATTGGAACCTGGTTGGTGGCATGCAAGGTAAGTACCTTACACAATCACTTTTATTGTTGTTTAGTTGTAGTGATAGATAATTTTTAGACAGTAAATTTTTCAAGATATAAATCAATTTATTCTTTCTTATTTTGAGAGAAAGAAAATACAAAAATTTTAAATTGCATATGCAGACAAGTAAATGAGTAATGTGGTTGAATCTCATTAACACTTAGTTTGATAGCTTGTATGTGTGTTTATTATAAAGAAAAATAGAGGTCAGTGAGGAAATACCTTCATTTCATGTTACCTTTGTTTCTTCTATAATTTATTTATGCAACATGGTTGCAAAAATTTTCATAGTTGGGTTTCAGTCATAGAATTACACCAGCCTTCACCAGTTTAATTTTCTTACCTACAATGTTCTCCATTTCCCTCTTCTCCCAGACCCTGCCTGGCATCAGGAAATGCATTCTATTTCTCTCACTATCATTCTATATCTCTTACAATCATTGTCAAGGTCATTGTTGTTGCAGTTACTTTTGTAACTGTGCTCACCACTCTTTGCGGTAAGTTTCATATAGC
>PVKC010039241.1:0-12583 GCA_004027635.1 Crocidura indochinensis | reverse complement strand
TATGATTAAAAAAATCATGTTCAATGATATTTAATGCTGAAGGATGTAATGTTAATAGAATGATTTTTGTGGATGCCTTATGTGGGTTAAATTTAGCAGAGAGGTAGTATTCAGATCTCATTGAAATTGTGGGATCTTTAGGATTTGTGCTTAGAAGACTTCCTCTGGAATTTGACATTCTCTGATATACTTGGAACTCATCACTAGTGTGAATGATCTTCATGATCTGATTCTTCTTGAGATTTTTTTTTTTACTATGTCAGGGTCTGGGTCAGTCTTCTGCTTAGGTGGGTGTGAGTGGCAACAAATGGTTCAAGATTGTGTCCATGCAAGTGTTGTAAATGTCTGGCAGCAGATGTAGTGGGGAGGGCAGGTGGTCCTGGGTAGACTCCTACTGTAAGAGACTTCTAGAGTTTGATAATTCCAATAGTACAGAATTTTAGTTGGCTTGGGTTGTGACCAAATGTTTATGAATGAAATTAGAGTGAATTTAGTCACTTAGTTGAGTTTGACTTAGGTAAGGAGGTACATCCAGGATTCATAAGTGCCAAGTGCCTTGTGTACTAAGTTTAGAGGGTCTGGGGGTTTGTGAGTGCTTAGATAAATCTAAAGGGTCTGGGGAGAAATCCACAGTTTAGCATAGGGAGTGCCCTGCAGATACCTGAGGAGTGAGAGCTTTGTTGCTTGACTCAAGTTTCAAGGTCAACAGTGTTCAATGGCTGCCAATCTGATGTGTGCTGCTGAACATATCTGATAGTGACTGGGGAACTTATGCTATTAGTAGTGTTTCCTGGCTTTAAAGGATTCACTCAATGATAATTGATAGGTGGTAAGGAGAGAATACACATGGCCAATTCTTTTATGTTAGGTCTTTAAAAATCACTGTGATAAGAGAAGGAAGGTTAGCTCTGGAGAAATCAGTTGATTATTTTTTTTTTTATTAACTTTTTAGACCAGATATACTTTGAATGCTATTCATCTTTATCATTCCAATTAGAATCCATATAGGTGCCTTTGAATCTACATTGTTTCAGTTACTTACCTGATCTCTAGCCTCAGATATAATAGTGAGTTTATAGTGCTCGCTTCAGCAGCACATACACTAAAATTGGAACAATACAGAGATTTAGCATGGCCCCTGTGCAAGAATGACAAGCAAATTTGTGAAGTGTTCCATATTAAAAAAATAGTGAGTTTACATTTATTTCCACTAGAAATTATGCTTTGCTAGTCAGTGGACACAGAATTGTGGATTGCTTTTTATGCTCTATTAATGACTTAGAAAAATATAATACAATTTAATTGTAGATATTGAAAGTCACTGTTTTCTGGGCAAGAATAGTGATAGAACTTGTTTTAGTGTCATTTTTAGATGTATAACAATACATCATAAATACTCTTACTCAAGTGAATAGTTAGTTGAGGAAACACTAAAATGTGACTGTACAATTTGCCTCAACAAATTAGCAATGAGAAACAGATTAGGAGGAATTATAATAATAATGGTTTGTTAAATGAAATAGTACTAAATATTTTTCCTTGTCATTTTTTTCTCTTGTGGTTTGGAGAGCATGGAAACCAGATAATTAAAACTACTCAATTATAGCTCTTAAGTAAAAAAAGAAAATTGGAATAGAATTGTTTTTGCTCTTCAATATATTTTCCTTTGCCTTTTTTATTATATGTCATTTTGACATCAATACAAATATATTTTATATTTTTGTATTTACTCTTGATTTAGTAAGAAAATATAAATGATTAGTAAGGTTTTGGTTGCAAATATATATGACTCAAAATTTAATATGCTATTCCTTTTGTCTGTTGTTCTTAGAAAGATATTCATTAAAAGGCTTTCGACAACACAACAAAACATTAATAAGCTTCATAGATTTCAGCATACATTAACATTATATCCTAGATGAGAAGAAAAATCTGGCATCCAACACCGCTGGCACCTTTTCTCAATCTTGTATCTATATCTGTTAACCAATCTAGAATATTTGTGGCAAAAAGGACATTGATAAATCACTTTAATTTGCAAGACAACTATTTGATAAGACTATAAAAACCACCTAGTTTTGAATCTGATCATTAATGACATGTATAATTTCAAAAACTGAAACAGACTAAAAGTAATTTACATGTATTTTTAGATTAAAAAATATATAAATACATGTTTTAGCATTCACTGGGATTCTTTGTTTTATTTCTTTAATGAAAAAATGAGTACCTATATAAGTATATCTCGTTTTAGTCTCCTGTTAAAAATAATTGCTATATAATTTACTTTTTCAATTATTAAGGATACTTTTAAAATTGACTGTGTATAATCTTCAATTTATTTTTACAGTGCATGTGTTATAGTTTATATTTGATATGTTAAAATTAAAAATCAATGCTTTTTTACTTTTTTAAATTTTTTAATAAGGAAGTACAGAACTATTATAGAGAAGTTGTGGTATATACATACACATATATGCAATATATTCATGTTATATATGCAATACATATACATTAAACATTATATATTTAACCAAGAAAAGGAATACAATTCTGCCAAAATTTTAGATCAAAGACTAAATAATAGTTACTAATAATAGTTACTGAAAGACAATGGATAAGGATGGGCAGGCAAGTCTGGTAAAAGAAATATGTTAGTGTGGCAATTATCGTTTGCATGGGCCCACCAAAGTATGGAGGTCATGGAAAAGATAAATTTTGGCCTAAGTACAAGGAGACCCTACCCCTGAAATTTCCTGACAGAAGACCATTTCTAGGCACCAGGCACGCCAGTTTGTCCAATCCCGGTCATTGTCTGCAGTGCCCATACAGTTATACCTTTCACAGTATCTGTTGTTGATCTCACGCCTCTGAATTAAAGATTCTGGAATCTGTACATGCCACATTGAAGTCAGGATGATGTGGAGCGGCGTATAATTTCATCTTACAATTAAGGGGCAATGCAGAAAGCCCTGTCCAGTACGCAAGTCGTTGTTGTTTAAATATTCTCAGTGTTAAGGGAAGACACTTTTGAGTAAATCAATGTCAGAGCAGCAGTTGGATCTTCCCCAGTAGAGGATTGCTTCCAGGTGATGTCATAAACACCGTTGAATATTTCATAGATCGCTTCCCTGGTTCAGGGGTTACTGGAAAATGTTCAAACCTCTAGGCCTGTGCCAAGTCATCATGTCAATGTTTAGGGTTTGTAAGGTTCCGTTGCACCACAAGATTAGTGTGTTCCCATCTCTATTTGATAAGAGCTTATTTGTATATATAGTATTTCCCATTTTAATGTGCCCATGCAAACAAGGAATAATGCCACCTGGCGTTATCAGCACATAAGGGGGCCGAGAATCAATGTTTTAAAAATATGCATTAGGTGATAAAACAAGTATTCAAAATCTCAAAGAATGCAATTTTAGTGAATATATATAGACATATAGTTAGTTTGGCATAAGGATAGGTTATGTGAAAAGAAATTAATTTTAAGATGTAAAAGTCATGTTTCCTTGATGTTAGATCACACCTTGTTTTATCCAAAACAAAGATCAACAGTTGTGGCAGGTAGCCAACTATTGATACAAGGTAGAAGATTTCCAGACTGCACAAAAACTTCATCTTGAGCCTGGTTTGGGTTATATCGTGCAGCGACTCTGCTTGAGACCGCTTACCTGGGTTGGATATATGGTGTGTGGGATGATTTTACACTTTATGTTTTGAATGCATAGTTATATCTTTATTAAAATGTATTCAAGACTAACATTACATATAGGTACACTAGCTATTTTGTTCATAGCTACATGGTATTATGAAGTAAAGAATAAAAATAATTATTTCAAGATATATATCTACTTCCTTTTAGTGTTACAGTGCATTAGACAGAACTGTGTAATTAATTCTTTGCATCTGGTAGCCCCTAAAAGCGTCTGTTTTCACATTCTGATTTCTTGATTCTGATGATCAAATCTTAAATCCTAGGACATTTGTTTCAAAAGTAGTAGAAATAAGTGCCCTATATATTCTAGCCTATTCTGTATCTAAACATTGATAGAGAATGTGGGAATGATTTATAACCCTTGACTATTTCAGTTTAGTTGTTAGAGAACAAAGCAAGCACTTTCACTTTAGTTGATGGTAAAGCCAAATTGAGTTTATTTGTTTGCACTTGTTAGATATCCAGTTGGATTGATCCTGGCTGCTTTTACTATGGATAATTTCTTAATTGAACAAAACATGGTTTTAATAGTTAAATTAAAGCCAGGTCAAAACAACAACAACAACAACAAAAATCCTTCTATCTTTGCTTTTCTGTGTGCTAGTCTAAGAGTGATTCATATATTTCTAGAGTAGTAAAGCAAGTATGTCCAAATATCACACAGTGAAATTCCCAGTATAAGAAGGGACAGTAGGTTTATGGAAATGACTTCTGAGGTGAGAAACAAACACCCCCCCACCCCACCCCCCCACACACTTATATATGAAGTAATCTTAGCAGAGGAAGTTGAAAGTGACTTCTTAAAGCTACCCAAATCAGAGATGCCCAGTACTTTGCATGTACTTTTTTAGCATATGCATCACACTTCCTACCATGACCTTTGGCACTATGTCTGTCTTAAGTTTATATTATGGAAACGAAGGAAGTACACTTGAGTTTTCCTTTTTGCTATTTATTCTCAACATGCTTCAGGTAATTGAAAATATGTACAAAGCACAGGACTATGACAATTCAAACTTGTCTGTTGCACTTAACATGGACAATCTTTCCTAAGATGTCCTAAGATGTGGGTGCACATGTATAATTTAAACCACATCCATGATAGATTGGTTCAAAATAATGTTTATGTATGAAACATTGTCCAAACAGCAACACTTTGAGAATGAAAAAGATTAGTAATAGAACTGGAACGACATGTGTAAACTAGGAGTGTTTCATTGTAAATTGGGATATGTAATAACTTTGTTGTTATGAGATTACATGATGAAGGCTCTATTTATATGAGTATTAGTGGTCAAATGAATAAAAAGAGAGGACACATGTTTAAAGATACCAAGTCCAGTACAGTGACCCTTATTTGGGCAATAGTAGATCAAATGTTTTTTCCTTAAGACTGTCTTTTCAAACTAAGATGGGATTAGCATATTATAACTAAAAGGAAATCAGGCTTCTTATTAGCATATTCTATTAAAAGATTTAGAACTTAAAATATACTTTGATCCATTGTAATCTTTTGTGAACATGTAATTAATTTTCTTTCCTTTGTGCTTCATAGTTGTGTCACCATGTTTGAGCACTTCTCACTGGTGGTAGTAGAACTGATGTGTATAATTCAGAGAATGAATCATCTTAGGAGCATTGCTTCTATTCTTAAAGGCAAGTTTTAACTTGAGTGGACTTAGGAGTTACTTGGAAAACTTGGCTTTGGTGCATTCTCTGCTGCTTATATGACACTCTGTTGTGTATTTTCTCACTGACTTACTGACTTACCTTATATTTTTCCTAAAGAAAACCTTTTTACTTAATTAGCAAATAAGGCAGGCTGGGAATCTGTCTTTTCAATTTGGGAATTGGTTGGCAAGTGGACGGGGTGGGGAGAAGCTCCCATTACTGAGGAGTTAAGAAATGATGGTAAGAAGGGTGGAAGAGGGAGAAATAACAGATTGGAGGTGAGTGAAGGGCTTGAAAAAGATTTTTAAAGTGGTAAGTAGGTGGGGGAGGGTTATATATAAAAGGGGAATCTGTTATTGACCTATTTGTAGATTCATATGCATATTCTCACATACATGCAATATCTTCAACTTTTTCCCACATTTTCCCCTAATGGTGACCTCTTATAATATTGTAGCACATTATTAAATACAAGATATTTTGGTTGATAAAATCTACTATGTTACTCAAATATATAACCTCCTTTATATTTTGGACTCATTTGTGTATATATATGAGTGTTGTATTTAATTCTGTATCTAATGTATTCATATGTATACATATATGTATCCTTATATGTTATGGATCAGATTAGTTTCTTTCTGCTTGCATCTTTTGTTTTTTTTTTTTGTTTGTTTTTTGTTTTTTGGGCCACACCCAGTGACGCTCAGGGGTTACTCCTGGCTATGCGCTCAGAAGTCGCTCCTTGCTTGGGGGACCATATGGGAAAACAGGGGGATCGAACCGTCGTAGGCTAGCACAGGCAAAGCAGGCACCTCACCTCCTGCGCCACCACCCGGTTCCATTTTTTTCTTTGTTTTGAGGTCATACTTGGGCCTCAGGATTAACTTCTGGCTCTGCACTCAGTAGTTACTTCTGTTGGTGCTCAGGGTCCATCTGGGGATTGAACCCTGCCCAGCTGTGTACAAGGCAAGTACCTATCTACTGTACTCTTGGTCAGTTTCATTACAACAGGTCTTTCTTCATTTATGTTAGTCATAACTGCTATCTTCTTTTACCCATTCCATTTCAATCCTATTTGTTTTTTCTACTGATTTCAGTACAGGGAAATACCAGATTCGTTAAAATACCTTTGCAGTAATACTCATCAGTAGGGATAATACTCAACAGAGATAAAATACAAAATATAGCAATAAGACACATCACTTTCATAGAGTTGTAACATATATTTTAAATTTTAAAAAAGGTTTTTTTAAACAGTGATTTACAAAGTTATTCATAGTTGACTTTCAGGCATTCAATGTTCTAGCACCAATCCCACCATTTGTGTCCCTAGGTGGAATGCTGTCTAATCCCATTTAGATATATATACATTTCTAAAATTTTGTCACTTAAAATAAGCCATACTATCAGCCTGGGGGTTAAAAGAGGGTGATATGGGATGCATACTGGGAAAAGGGGTGGAGTGAGGACAACATTGGTAGTGGGAATGACCCTGATTCAATATCACTATGTACCTAAAATATTACTGTGAAAGATTTGTAATTCACTTTAATTTTAAAATTAAAGCCATATTACTGAAATTATACGGGAATTTTTTTTTGGACCACATCCAGTGGCGCTCAGAGGTTACTCCTGGCTCTGTGCTCAGAACTTGCCACTGTCAGGCTCAGGGGACCATATGGGATGTTGTTAATCGAATGTGGGTCCATGGGTTGGCCATGTGCAAGGCAAACATATGCTATTGCTTTGGCCCTTGACTTGGGGATTTTTTGTTTTGTTTTGTTTTTGGGCCACACCCAGTGATGCTCAGGGGTTACTCTTGGGTATGCACTCAGAAATCGCTCCTGGCTTGGGGGAACATGTGGGACGCTGGGGATCAAACCACAGTCCATCTTAGGCTAGCTCTTGTGCCACTGTTCTGGCCCATATATGGGAATTTTTAATTAGGATTTCTCCTTGTGATTTAGACAGTCTTTCTTAATGTATATGTTTTATATAATTTATACATTCTTTCTTAATGTATAATTTTACCATAATACTAAGAATGGGATAGGAGAATATGCTTGTTTTAATATTAGAGATTCATGATATAGTGTGAATCTTTTATACTTCTAGGGGGTCTCAACTCAATTTACTTGGGGGCCGCAGGAGGCAAAGTCGGGGTGATCCTTGAGTGCAAAGTCAGTAGTAAGCCTTGAACATTGGGGTGTGTGACCCAAACAATTAAAACAAGATAAAACAAAAAAAATTCCTCTAAGGCAGGGCCACAAAATGTTGTATGGAGGGCCGGAAACATGAGACCCCTGCTTTAGACTATGGCAATAATTAAATCCTCATTCTTAAAATATTGGGAAGCTATAATAAATTGAAAGCCAATTTAGTGATGCTACAAATTACACACAATTTTGGGTCTCTAGCCTACTGATTGCTCTAATTCTGAATGTTAGTGGTTTGTGTGCATAGTACTCATTAAAGTTTCATATGAACTGATTATTTGAAGAGGTATCACAACTATAGAGAAAAGAGTGAATTTAGAGACACTCTTATGTCTCTATGTAAGAATATCTACTTACATGATTTTAGGTTAGTTTGCCACCTCAAAAGGTACATGCTGTAGTGTGGAGAAAGGTTGAGGTCTTGTACTACTGGTGAGATTGTAAACTGACACAGGCTTCAGGGACAGTGTTAGCAAATTACAAATTTAACAGTAGTATTATAAAAGGTTGCGCCATTCTCTTCTTAGTATCTGTAGGAAGGAAATGAAATTACTAGCTCAGAGATAATTGCAGAATTATTTGCAGCCAACTTTCATCCTTACAGAGGACACAAAAGGTATGTGCACCTATTTGTATACCTGCACATACATACCCTAGGTGTATGTATGTGTATTGGAGTGTTTATGTATACATGCATGCTTCCAGAAAAATAAGGCTATACCTTATTTTTATGATAGCATGGATGGACCATGAGGGAATCAGGCTAAATGAAATAAGGTACAGAAACAAATCCTGTCTGGTCTCCTTATGTACCATTTAAAAGATTGAGCTCATAAAAAAAAATTCAATGAGTAGAACGGTGGTTGCCAAGTCCTGAAGACTGGGTATAATGGAGAGTTTGGTCAAAGGGCTTGAATTTTATTAAAAGGTAAAAAAATAACAAAAACAAAAAACAAAAACAAAATAAAAAACCTCTTGGGATATATTATATACAATACTACATGATTTTTGCAGTAAAGCTGACTTCCACAATTGCCTGCAAAATTCAGTATCATTCCAGCTACCCCAAAGATATCTTTTCTTTCCTTTCTCCTTCCCCTTTCTTTTAGCAATCACTGTAGTTTCCATTGAATCTAGGAATCATTATCTTTGCAAAGTCACTTAGTTATATTTCAAAAATGAGTGACACCATCTTTTAATTGTTCTTCACTTTCTTACTTCTCTGATTATAATCTCAAGTTCCATACATTTTGATTCAAAAGACATAATTTTATCTTTTGAATGCAGAATAATAATGAGTATATACATCACAACTCATTTTTTTAGGCCATATCTGGATATACTCAGGGTTTACTCCTAGGAGTGCTTGGATCTAATCCAAGGCACATGCAAGGCAAGCACTGTGTCTTCTAAACTACCTTTTTGGTCCCCAGATGCACAGCTTCTCTATGTAGTCATTTCAGTAGACATTTTGATTGGTTCCGTATTTTGATTTTTGTTATATAAGATATGTGATTATCTTCTCCCAATTTCTTGATTGCTTTTTGATTCCTTTGTGACAGATTCATTGCTATGCAACATTTTTAAATTTAATGTTGTGCCCATTCTTGATTCGCTCTTTTATTTCAGTTAAATCTCCAAATATAGTGGGAGAACATTCTCCATTGCTGAAGAATCAATGCGATAAAAGACTTAATGGTATCACTTTACTGCACTATCTTAGTTATCAAGGAATTATGTGTTTAATTTCCCTTGAAGAAAATTATGAAGAGTACTGACAGGGTCAGCTGTAAAATCTTTAGAATCCTTTGCTACTTTTGAATTAACACCATCTCCTTTTGGCTGACTCTTAGCTGAGAGATGATTATTATAGAATGATGAGCATCCAGCAGTTTCTTCCAGTGTGGGACACTTCTGAGATGTGGCTGCTTGTGCCTTCTAGATTTTTCGTAGATTGTCCAGAACTTCATGAGATTTTCCACTGAATTGTCTGCACTGTTGTTCCCTGACTGATTATTTAAACTTTAGTATGTAATTTAACTCCACAGGTCTCTCTATATAAACCCATGTCATTTTCTTTCTTTTTTACCATTCATGTAAACACTTGTACTTAGAAATTTCAATCAGGGGCCCGGGAGATACCATGGAGGTAAGGCATTTGCCTTTCATGCAAAAGGTCATCTGTTCGAATCCCGGTGACCCATATGGTCCCCCGTGCCTGCCAGGAGCAATTTCTGAGCATGGAGCCAGGAGTAACCCCTGAGCACTGCCGGGTGTAACTAAAAAAAAAAAAAAAAGAAACTTCAATCAACAGCTATATCCCCTGTGACCTGAGCAAAATGCACTTGCGAGTAGTAATGAATTGGGTCAGTTTCGAAGATTTATAGATACTCTTAGCTCTAAAATCCAATATTGTTATGCTCTGAAGTCTCATTGCTCTTCAATAAAGCTTAATAAATTAATTATTTCACAATTCAGGGAAGGACTACTGTAGCATGAGATCTGTTTAGAAGTAGAAGAGAAGTTGTCTAAATCACAAAATTTGGAAAATAATCACTCATTTCTGTTTTATATTATGGTATTTCTTATTAATTCAAAAAGGAATTCTTGGATCTTATATAGTTAGAAAATAACAAATAGAAATAGAAATATTATGGCATCTCTTATTAATACAAAAAGTGCCTCTTAGGTCTTATATAATTAGAAAATAACAAATAGAAGATACATCATTTGCCTGTATGTGGGCAACCCAGATTTGGTCCTTAATATCTATCCTATATGGTAAAAAAAAAATTCTGTAGGTAATGTAAACACCACCAGGAAAAATCCTGACTGCAGAGCCCTGTGCACTGACAGGTGTGATCTAAAAACAAACAAAAAACAATAAGTATTAATAATAAGTTTTGAAATATGGACATTAAATTATGCCTCTGAGACATATTCTAGAAGAAATTAATATGTACTGAAGTTACCATATTAATCTTATATTAAAAACGTTTGTTTTAATTTATTGAAACATTGTAATTCACAAAATGCTTCATAGTTAGGTTAAGACTATCACACCACCAGTGTCAACCTCCCTCAACCAACGTTTCCAGAGTGCATCCCATGCCAACATTCTTTGCTCTCCAGCCTGCCTCCATAACAGGCCCATTCTAGGTTTTGATTGTTGAAGTTTGGGTCTTCCGGTTTTATTGTTGTTGACCTTGACATGGATATGTAGTTCTGTCCTTTCTTAACACCATTAATGAACCTTTGGCCCCTTTCACTCATCCTTTTATATTTATTTTTCTCCTCCTTCACTCCATTTCTTTACTTATCCTTACCTTCACTTCTGGAGTCAAGTGTGTTCTCTACAAGTCCCATTTAAACCATTGCATTTTTTCATGCAATTTTTTTAAATACCACATATAAGTGATATCATTCTGTAATTGAATCCTCTCTTATTAGCTTACTCGATGTAACATAATATCCCAGTTATGTCCATGCTGCAGCAAATTGCATGATTGTATCATTCCTTACAGCTATGTAGTCTTGAATTAAGTTCTTTAACTTTTTTCAATATCCACTTATATAATAGGGAAATAAATGCATATGCTGGAGATTTGAAATTAATAAAATTATAAAATATGGTAATTGCATCAACTTATTATTTCTAGTATTTAAATACTGAGTTAAAAGACAAAAATAGTATAAAATTCAACTTCTTTGTGGACATGCATATTTCAACTTCTATTATTTTATTTGAGGTTGTTTTTTTCTTTTTTTGATAATACCTGGTTGTGTGCAGGGCTTATTTCCCTCCCTGTGTTCAATGATCATTCTTGGTTGTACTTGAGAACCATATGTTATGTCAGGGATTGAACACAGGTCTACCACATGAAAGGAAAGTACCCTTCACGCTGTCCTTTCTCTCTTAGGTTATTTTTGAAACCCTTCAGTATAGTATATGAGAGCTAGTAAGAATACGTAGCTCCTAAGCTCATTATTTTTTTTTTTATTTTCCTTTTATTTAACCACCTTCGTTGAGTCCTTGTGAATTTCCAGATTTTTTTGTTTAATTATTTATTAATTTCCTCATTATTTGCCATGGCAGTAATACTAGATTTGCACACCAGATATGGGACACTTACTGAGGTTAAAGAATCTTATTAGTGTCAGCTTTCCTAGAACTAAGCAATGTCTTGGGTTTTGCCTGGCTTTCATCTCAACTCTGCATGTCTGCGGTTGTTCAAATTGTCAAAGCCAGTGAGCTTGGATCTCTCACTTCTGACCCTTGTTCTTCTCTGTCATGAAAAGGCAGATATCCCACCCAACAGAAAACTCAGCAGCTTTTTTTGGGGGGGGTCACACCCAGCAGTGCTCAGGGGTTACTCCTAACTCTATACTCAGGGGATACCGGCCATATGGATGCCGGTATTCAAACCACGGTTCTTCTGCATGCAAGGCAAATGCACTACCTCCATGCTATCTCTCTGGCCCCTCAGCAGCTTATTTTGTTCTTCATTCCTGCTACCACCAAGACTGGCCTTGATCTAGGTCTCTGGTTGTCAGAGGCAGAAAGTGGTGTTCAGGGTTCAAGGAACTTTTTTCACTTTTTTAAATATAAATACTATGGTTAGAGGGTTGTTCATATTATAGTTATTTTCCACAGATAAAGTTCATGATTGAGTTATAGCTAACCTTCACCAGTGCACATTTCTTGCCACCAAAAGAATCAACAGTGAAACATTCAACAGTTCCCCTTCACCCTCCCTGATGCACTATTCTTTCCCACCCACTCTCCCCCAGCTTGCTTCTGGGGCAGGCATTTTACTTCTCCTTGTTGATTAAATATAAAATATAATATCCTAGTGTTGGTGGGTGAGGCCTTTCTCAGCTCGGCCAGGCTCCTGCAGCCCCTTTGGCCTTCAGGTCTGTAGGTTGCAGAGTAACAGTGGAGAAATGATTTCACAGACAGTGTAAGGGGTTCTTTGTG
>PVKC010039240.1:0-12572 GCA_004027635.1 Crocidura indochinensis | reverse complement strand
GATCCAGCTATACCACTCCTAGGAATATACCCTAGGAACTCAAAAATACAATACAAAAACCCCTTCCTTACACCTATATTCATCGCAGCACTATTTACCATAGCAAGACTCTGGAAACAACCTAGATGCCCTTCAACAGACGAATGGCTAAAGAAACTGTGGTACATATACACAATGGAATATTATGCAGCTGTCAGAAGAGATGAAGTCATGAAATTTTCCTACACATGGATGTACATGGAATCTATCATGCTGAGTGAAATAAGTCAGAGAGAGAGAAAAAAACGCAGAATGGTTTTTAAGAAATTGGGTTTTAAGAAATTGAAAGACATTCCTGCAACAACAACAACAACAACAACAACAACAATAATAATAATAATAATTTTTCAGACACAAAAGAGAAAAGAGCTGGAAGTTCCAGCTCACCTCACAAAGCTCACCACAGAGAGTGATGAGTTTAGTTAGAGAAATAACTACATTTTGAACTGTCCTAAAAATGAGAACCTATGAGGGAAATGGCAAGCCTGTCTAGAGTACAGGCGGGGGGTGGGTGGGCAGGAGGGAGATTTGGGACAATGCTGATGGGAACGTTGCACTGGTGATGGGTGGTGTTCTTTACATGACTGAAACCCAAACACAATCATGTATGTAATCAAGGTGTTTAAATAAAATATATTTTAAAAAAAAAGAAATGGAAGAAAAGGGATGCAGAAAACTCAATAGGCAGGGTTCATACTTTGTGAGCAGAAGGCACAGAATTGATCCCTAGTACCTCATAGTTCCTTGAGTACCACTAAGAATGTTCCTCCACCCAACATAGAGAGCTCCTAAGAGACTTGGGCATCTTCAGATGACACCAAAACCAAAAGAGAAAGAAAAAAGAGATAGAAAGGTGCCAAATGCAGTGGCACAAGCATTAAGGCTTTGCACGGGGCTAACCTAGGATGGAGTGCGGTTTGATCCCCGGCATCCCATTTGGTCCCCCAAGCCAGGAGCGATTTCTAAGCGCATTGCCAGGAGTAACCCTTGAGAGTCACAGGATGTGGCCCAAAAACAAAATAGAAAAAAAGAAAAAAGAAACAAAGAACTAAAGACGTAGGTGAGGTACATGTGGCATATAGTATCTCATAATAAGCATAATACTAAAATATACTTGAATAAGATATACAAGTGCCTTTTATTAAGATCCATGACTAAACCAAATGGTTCTAAAACTGATTATTGGGCTCAACCAGTAGGAGTAAAATTAAATAGAAGATATTTTAAACCAGGAAATCTGCATTTTAAGCTATTATTCAGGATCAGAGAGAGTGCTCAATAGATCGAGTTTTACATGTAGGAGACCCGGGTTTGATCCTGGCCACAAATGAACCCCTGAGCACTGAAAAAGCTGTTCCCAGCCCACAACTGAAACTAGTCACCAGCATTGCTAGATAAAGTCCAACATTGTCCCGGTAATAAAGTAAGGCCCAGAAGAGATACCACAGACATTAAGGCATTTGCCATGTATACAGATGACTGTGATTCATCTTCTGGTTCTTCAGGGTTCCCTGAGCTCTGTCAAGAGTAGCTATTAGATTTACCAGGTTAGACCCCAAACCCAGCAGTTCAACCTCCTGTGAATACGGATTTAAACATCTCTGCTATTCATTCATTTGGTTGTAAATTTCTCCATTATTTATTTAATTTTGAATTTGGGGCCACATCTGGTGATCCTCAGAGGTTATTCCTAGCTCTGCTCTCAGGAATCACTGCTGGTGGTACTCAGAGAAATAACCAGATGGGGTAGCAAGGATCAAGCCTGGATGGATTGTGTAAAAGGCAAGTACACTACATGTACTATATCTCTACCCCAGTCCCCAATTTTTAAAACAAAAAGTTTTAAATTTTTTTAAAGTTTAACTGCTATTTGACAACAGTTAACATTCTATATAAATTAGAACAATAAATATGTGACATGGTATAATTGGCCTTTGGGGTAAAGTACTATTTTGTGCGAATTTTCAAACACGTTGACTTCTTCCAGGAGTTATCAAAACTGCATGATTTAGGGAGTCGTATATATATATATATATATATATATATATATATACATATATGCATATATAGATAGTGGGTAGAGTACTTGCCTTGTAAAGGGCTGACCCAGGTTAAATCCCTGGCACCCCATATTGTCTTCTGAGTCCACTCAGTGAAGACTGAGAACAGACCTAGGAATAATCCCTAAACATTACAAAGTAAGACCCAAAACCAGCCCCAAAATGCATGCCATTTTAGCCAGTAATCAGTGGTATTATGGAACATGAAGTTATATACACCATAACAGGAATTCAGACATGATGAGGTCAGTAATGTGCTCCTGTCCTTCTGCAGTCACTCATTTGATCATTTCACTAACTTTACACTGTGTTGGTTCCACAACTGAATTTTTTGGACTCTGTTTACAAAGTTGTGCCTTGCACCTGCCATCATTGAACAGTAGCTTGTAAATCATGCTGCTACTTAAAAACACGGGCCTGACTAGAAGTGATTCAAGGGACTTTATGTTATTTTAAATTTTGGTTATAAGTTTATAATCAAGTGGCCAATAACAGGTAATGGAAACTTTCATTCAATGGGATCAAAGACCCAATTCTGAAAATATACTCCTAGACTTAGAGCAGAAATGAGATTTGATAAAGCACCATAAAGAACCCACATGAACTACACAATTAATTTTGGAGAGTACTCTGTAAAGTATTGAGAGAACTCTGTTAAAATTTAAAAGAACATTAAAGCAAATGCAATTTTAAGTTCGCAAATATAATCTTATAACTGGACTCGGCTAATGGGAAGAAAACAACTAAAGGATTTGCTTTATCAGTGTATCAGTACAGTGTGGTAACTCCAAGGATTGGTGTACAATACTTTGCATGCCAAAGCCCTGGGTTCAATCCTGGCAGCTGGATGGTGCCCCAAGCACGATGAGAAATGGCCCCAACTAAGGAGCAGACCACATTGTGGGTGTAGCCCTCGAAGTGATGATCAGGGACCTGAGTTTGAGCCAAGCTACCAAGAGTGATTGATGAGTAGAGAAGCAGGAGAGGCAGGAGTAAGCCCTGAGCACAGCTTTGTGTGGTCTGAAACAAAGAAAGAGATAGAAAGACCAAAAGAGAGACAGTGAGAGTGAGATCACCAGAGATTATCAGATCATCAGTTCCATTATGTGCCCTTAAAAGATAAACAATGTTGATTCTAATCTCTAAGATTAGACACTGCGTTCTGAAAATATGTCACCGACGGATTATTAATATGTTAAAAGTATGACATACTTTGAAAATCATTCTTCCTTTTGATTTCTTTTATTTTCTGGGCCATACCTGGTGATGCACAGCAATCACTTAGGGTCACTCACAGCATTCCTTGGGGGACCATGTACTCAGTCCCCTCCTTCAATTTCCTAGTCACAAATGGCTTTCAGTAACAAAAGTAATAATGTAGCTCTTTAAGTCATCATCTTCTTCCAGTTTCTCACAGTCTGAGGTAAATATATCACTATTTCTTAAAATTTTGCCGTGGTAACCCCTGTAACTTTAAATAAAAATGTCTCAACTTCTTTGAGAAGTAAGTAAACATTTTGACTTCTGATTATAGAAATTTCAGGTTTTTTTTTTGTTTGTTTGTTTTGGTTTTTTTTTTTTTTTTTGGTTTTTAGGTTACACCTGGCAGCACTCAGGAGTTACTCCTGGCTCTGTGCTCAGAAATCACTCCTGGCAGGCTCGGGAAATCATATGGGATGCCGGGATTTGAACCACCGTCCTTCTGTATGCAAGGCAAATGCCTTACCTCCATGCTATCTCTCCAACCCTGAAGTTTCAGAAATTTTATGTTCATACTTTCTTCACTTTCATTCCCACTCTTTATTTGTTTATTTATTTGGGTTTTGAGCAACAGTCAACAGTACTCAGGGCTTAATCCCAGTTCTATACTCAGGGATCACTGATGCCAGGGCTCAGGAAACCATGTAGTGCCAGGAAGCAAACTCCAGCTTTCCATTGTTTGTGCTGTCGTTGTGCTCTCAAATCACACTACAAACTGTATGGACTTATCTGTTCTGCCTTCCTCCTTGGGGTCCATCCTTTTATTTCCAAGTGCATCATTTTGTATACTACCCTAGGTCCTATTCTTCTGTTCTAAAGATCCCTTGTTACCTTCATTTTTAGATAAGCTCTTAATTCTGCTAGAATACATATCTTTTAGCAGTTTGAAATAGCTTATGAAAATTTGGCTGCTCAACTTTCATTCCTCCATAGGTGGCCTAATCTTTAAAAAAGCTGTTAGAAAGTTGTATTTATTTGTATAATCCTAAAATTCACAAAGTTGGGCCCACATAGGTTATTTAACTTGTTTATTATAGATGGCCCTTAGAACAGATTCAATTTATTGCAAGGTATATTTTAATGTAAAATATATATAAACTATTTTCATGTAAGCTATATGTCTATTCCTGAATACTTCTCCCATATAATTTTTCTAGGATTTCCCCCTTTACCATGTGTATGTTCTCCTATTATGGTTATTATATTACTAAGCTATTGCACTTCTAAGAGAGGGGGTTAGAGAATCTCTTTTGGCAAACACCCTACCCACTATGCTATTGCTCCGGCCCCTATCATGCCTTCTTTTATCTTAACCAAGCTAGTATCAATTTCTGCATTAGTTAGATTAGACCTATTTTTTCAAGGGTACAAATTAACCCTAAAATCTCAGTGCTTTACCAATGATTGGGACTGTTAATTGTACCTCTCAACCTCTTTGCGCCACTACCATTTTCTTGGTTCATGGCAATTGATTAAAATGAATCATTATGAGTCATTCTGTCAATCTGGGGGAAACTTTTTTATCTTATCCCTTTGAATGTTTCATCTAGAGGTTTTCATAACAAAGTTTGTGTTGTTCTTCTAGCCAGCATCTTCTCGCAGGGGTTACCCTATAAATGAATGGTGGGAGGATTTAAAAACTAAGAAAACAATCTTATCACAGTCCAATTACAGGTATTGCTTTCCCCTCTTCTTTCAGGCTCATCACTCCATCAGAGATAAAATTAAACTAGTTTCATATAATTTGTACTTCACAAAATCACACTGATTACTACCCAGTACCTATGCTCTTCCAGGTGGCCACAAATTGATTGTTTGATGATTTGTTCTTGCATCTTCCCAGGTATCTAAGATAAGCTGAATAGTCTATAATTACTACAGTTGTGCTTTTCCCAGTTAAAAAGAAAAAAAATAAAGTACTCTATGTGCTGATTCTACTTGTCAAGACCTTCTCCTGTGCAACCTTCCTTTTCTAAAACAAAGGCTGGTGGTCTTGCAATTACATTTGCCAACTCTTCAAGTGCTCTGCAGTGCAAATCAGGCTTGCTGATTTGAACATACCCAGCTTTCTGAAGTGCTCTTCAATCATTTCTCTACCTTTGTTTGTCCTTTGTACCTCCAATAAGATAGCACTCAATCTAGCTTAGGTTCTTTATCAGTTCTGATTAAAAAGAGAGAGAGAAAAGCATTAAAAATACAAATAAAGGCTCACTCCATTCTCCATTCATGAATCCCAGAATAGGTTGCATACATGGAATTCATACTTAGCCCCCCCTCTCTCTTCTCTCTCTCTCTCTATCTCTCTCTATCTCCCTCTCATTCTCTCTATCAATAATCTATCTCTCTGAATCTCTGCCTTAATCTTTCTGAAGCTCTCTCACATTCCAAAATAAAATTATTTACTTGGGATCCCAAGAGATATAATAGCAGATGACCTGGGTTCTATCCCAAGCAACTCATAAAGGCCTCCGAGCTAACCAGGAGTGAACTGGGAGAGCAGAACCAGGAATAACTCTTGAGTACTGCTGTTGTGACCACCAAACAAAACAAAAAGTATTTACTTAACAAAAAAAATCAAACAAAGGAAAACCACAGTGAAAGTCTCTGAATATACATTTGAGTCTCTGAATATACATTTAAATATAATTTTGAAATACTTTTAATGTTTGTATTCTCACTCCATAAATTACTTTATTTACTCTGCCCTCTCTCTCTCTCCTTGTCCCACTTAGTCTCTTTCTCTTAAATTCTTATAGAGTAAGGTAAGAAAAAAGAAAGAAAATCAAATAAGATATTTACTGATAACCAAATAACCCCATGTTCCCTCCAATTTTCCAGACTACTTGTAACTGGGGTGAGGCATATGCCTACTTCTGGTCATCAGGCACTTAGGAGCTGTAAATTTCTTTTGATCTTTCCTCCTGCTTTAGGAATCTGAAAGCACTGCCTCCCTCTAACCCTCCCACTTCAGATGCTGCATACAACAAAATTCATGTTGTCTGGACAGCTTCAGTACCAGCACCATTGTCTGAGAAATTGCTGGGCAACCAGTAGACGTTGGATGACAGTGCATTAAACCACTTGAGAAGATTTCTTTTAATTTATTCAGAAAAAAATTTTAAATTGGCTCACATCTAAAGTTTTAGGGCTTATTCCCTGGCTCTGTGCTTAGGAATTGCTTCTGGTATGGTTTAGTGACCCATAGTTGGTGCTGAGGATTGTTTGGGTATATTGTATTCAAGGCAAATACCTTGCTTCCATGATATCATTTTAGTCCATATTTGGAGATTTCTTTTTACAGCATATTTCAGTGTTTCTCATCCTTTTTTGACCTTGTCCCCATTATTTATTTCTTAGGTTTATTTATTTTTTATTTATATATAAATGTATATATATATATATACATATATATGTTTCCATGTTTATTTCCTATGACCCTCCTGTCATATTGGTTGGCCCCCTAACTGGGAAGGGGCTGCTATGGTCTCTCGTTTACATGATTTTTTATCTGTGGTACTTGTGAACTCTTCTGAAGCTCATAGGGGACCTCGTGGTCCCCAGTTGAGAAACACTGGCATAGTTTATCTTTGTTTTGCTTTTGCTTGTTTTGGACCACTGCTCAGGGGTTAGTTACTTCTGGTATATTGCTCAGGGGTCTCCTGGTGCTGCTATTGAGGAACTGGCATTAGCCCTTGAGAGCTATCATCCAGGTCTACAGTAAACACCCTTTTGTGTTGTTTGTTTTGGAGCCACATCCTGGGGTACTCAGGAGTTACTCCTGGCTCTAAAATCAGAAATCACTCCTGGGAGGCTCAGGGGACCAAATGGGATCCTGGGGATCCACCTTTGGTCTGCCACATGCAAGGCAAACACCCTACCCTATGCTATTGCTCCGGCCCCTATCATGCCTTCTTTTATCTTAACCAAGCTAGTATCAATTTCTGCATTAGTTAGATTAGACCTATTTTTTCAAGGGTACAAATTAACCCTAAAATCTCAGTGCTTTACCGTAACAAAGATTATTTACTTAGGGTATGTGGAAGCTAGTAGTCCCTGAAAAGGATTCCCAATGACTCCTGGTAATTGGGCCTTGAATGATCACAATCTACGTTGTTTCTGCACAAAAAACATGGAAACATGTTTTCTGCACAGAAACATGGCCAAACTGACACTGTAATGATTCCTGGACTAAAACTAACAAAATTCTGTAAACCTCTATATTGGAAGTTACTCACAATCATTAAACTCAAATCTCCTACTGCAAAGGGAAGCTACAGGGAGATACATGTGAAGCCTAACACCTGAGGAATAAGATCTGGGTCCAGAGAAATAGAATGCTCACTCCTGAATAAAGAGCCAGCAAATGATCCTGAACACTGCTGGGTGTGGTCCCACACCCACTATGAGAGGAATCAGTAGAATGGGAGTTGTGAAACATTGTGGGAGGGGAAGCATATCTACTGAGAAAAGACTGAGGCAGCCAATGGGAAGGGAAAATAATGAACTGATTTAGTATAATTCTACTCCCTGTTTCTGCAACCTTCTTGTCAGGGGTGGCGAACAGGATTTTTACCTTCACTCAAAATGGCACAATGCAGTATGTGTTTAATATATTATTGTTAAAATTATATGCTTTTGTGTGAGTGTTTGTTTTGGCAGATCACTGCGTGGTGTGGCTCTCTGACTCTCACAGTTTAACATTTTGGCTCTTTGTGTCAAACTTGTTTGCCACCCCTGTAATCTTGCTGATTATTTAAGATAGTCCCCTTTTGTTTTTCTTAGATATAAATCCTCCAAGCCCCATGATTTTTGGGGGGAGGGGGAGGTAGTCACGTCCAGCAGCACTCAGTGGTTACTCCTGGCTCTGTGCACAGAAATCACTCCTGGCAGGCACAAGGAACATATGGGATGTTGGGATTCAAACCATTGTCCATCCTGGATCGGCTGCGTGCAAGGCAAATGCCCTACTGCTGTTCTATCTTTCTGGCCCCTCAAGACTCATGTTAACACACTTACTAAAATTGCTTCCTGAGAAAGCCCTAGCGGTATAGTCTCTTGCCAGAGCATCCTGCAATATCTCACCTCCCCCATAAAAATGAATGATATTCGTTATTCAGGAACACCAGACTTGAACAAAACTGCTATCTTTAATTCAATACCAGTCAATTTTCCCTAGGACTCCAGTTCACAGCATCAAGTTAATTGCATTTGCACAAAACCCTGAGTTGTGTAGAACTACCCACTTGAGTTCACCCAGCTCACAGAATTGTGCAATTCAACAATATTATTTTAAACCATTTTCTAGGAAATGGCTTGTTGGTTGTCAATTGTTAACTGAAGCATGTACAATACAAATCCCAAGCTGGACGGTGAGGTTGAGCTCTACAGATCATTCCAGAACTATGCAGATCTATCTCATATCTATACTATTAGTAGGAACACATGATCTTTACTATAGAGGCAAGGGAAAAAGAAGACTGGGGATTGCACACCCAAATTCATTTATTTGTTTGTTTGCATTATTTTAATTGTGGGGTCACACTCAGTGGTGTCCAGAGTTTACACGTGGCTCTGTACTTAGGGATTTCTCCTGGCAGCTTTAGGGAGATGGGGAGTGCGAGTGAAGGCATATGGGATGCCAGAGATCAAGGGTACAAAGAAAGGCACATGCCTTACCCACAACAAATCACTCTGGTCCCCTGCTTACATTTATTTGTATTTACCCCTGTATGCAGTCTATTAGTTAATGCGAAATGTATATATAGCTTCTGTAAATTTCCTTTGTTAATTTGTTAGCTGTGGGAATGTGGCCTTCAGATAAGAGTTGGCGACTCATTGGTCAGAACCAGATGGCTGAGATGTTCAGTGTGGGTGTACAAATGGGAGATAGGAAAAGAGGGCACTTACATCAATATCTGTTACTATGGAAGCAGGTTGTCTGAATTGTGACATTAAGTGGGACCCAATGGAGTGTAATATATATTCTTTGAAATGTAGCAGGTGCCAATAGGAAAGTAACTGGGTAGGTCTCGTAAGACGCTATACATCTATATAACTGGAGCAAAAAAAATGGCTCAGAGTCCTTGCCTGGAAGCCTGTTCCCAGGTGGAAGTCTTGGACCCCTTAACTAGCTAAGCAAAATAAATCCCACTTTGTAACTTGCATTGCCGGGTGGTCTCTTTGTCTTATCACTGGGTTGTTAGCACGGACCTAACAATATGTAAAAGCCCACCTGGATCACTCTGCCCTTCCCCACCCTCGTGGATTTTGTTCTGGAATGATAAAAATAAATCAGTTGTGGCTTTTGGCTGGGGCAGAGAGACATCAAGGCAAAAAGCATCTGGCTTCATTGCTCTTTCCTGACTGGCTTAGCTTATTTCTTCACCACTACACTTCTTCTTCAGACATGTTTGTCTAAGGGGTTAGAAACATGGCATATGGGATGATCTCACAACTTGTGGATTTTTATTTTACAGGGGTGGTTGTGGTGATGAAATATCTCCTCTCCCCAGGAGTAATCTTAAAGCCATAGCCAGAAGAACAGAGAACCACTGAAAGCGAAATATATATTTATAATAAAAAATAAAATTTATTCTTATCCCCCTAGTATTCTAACCAAATTAAACAGATATCATCTCAGGACTTTCTGGAAACTGTAAAAAGCCATTAGCTTGCCTAACTCCTAAGAGTGAGCTATGTGTATTTGTGTTCTGTGGAGCCATGCCATGGCACAAACCCATTCATGGTGGAGACTTTATGTCATAGAAATAAACAAATGTTTCTCACTTGCAACTTTTTCACAAAGAGCTAGTTGTTAAACATTTACAAGACCAGCAGTTGTCTAATGAGAGATCCAAAAATCCAAAGCATACTTATTATTCTGGTATATCCATACATATTCACTTATTAGCACAGCAGATTTTTGTTGGCGATGATAGTGCTAAGGATAAAATCCATAAAATCTCCTTCGTGCAAAGCAGGGCACCTTACCACTGAAGCTTATTACTAACCTCTTTAAGAAGAATTTTTTCTTTTTCCAAAATTAATTGGGATGATGGGTTTGGGTCACATCCAGAGATGCTATGGGGCTACTCTTGATTGTCTCCTTGGCTATACTCTGGAGATTTAGTGGTGACAAGGACTGAACCAGGACCTCCTGAATGAAAACATAAATTCCAATCTCTTAAGCATCTCTCCAGCCCTAGGAAGAAACTGTTGCTTTGTATTTTGTGTTCCTGGCTGTGCTCAGGGCTTAATCCTGGTCCTATACTCAGGGTTAACCCCTTAATCAAGGTTTGGGAGATCATATACAGTGGCATATTGAAGTGGAGTCAACATGTAAAAGGCAGGAGGAGTCCTACCCACTGCATTCTCTATGGCCACCCCAGGCAGAATTTTTAAAATAACCATCAATGGGGTCCCGGGAGATAGCATGGAGGTAAGGCGTTTGCCTTTCATGCAAAAGGTCATCTGTTTGGATCCTGGTGCCCCATATGGTCCCCTGTACCTGCCAGGAGCAATTTCTGAGCATGGAGCCAGGAGTAACCCCTGAGCACTGCAGGATGTGACCCAAAATCCAAAAAATAATAATAATAATAACCATCAATGGTCTTATCTTTTTAGTACATATTTAATAAGGTTTATATTAAATAAAGATTATCATAGTAAACCTGATTAATCCTTTGCTAATATAATAAAAAAGTGATCTTTTTATGTAAAATTGCCCATACATTATTGGGGGTGCCTAAGCAGTGCTTGGAAGAATCAGAGGCCATTTCTAGAGGTACTCAGTCAAATAGGAAGAATTGTTCAATACTATCACTTAATAATGCAGTGCTGTTCAGGCCCAGCAATTTGGGGATCACCACGTTATTCGCTATCAACCTTTGGCTTCCATAACTATAACCAATGAGTAGGAGCGACATAGGGATCAAATTTGAGACCTTGCAGATGCAAGTCAAATTGCCCTGACCCCTGAGCTGTTTACAAAGCTCCTGAATGTGCATATTTAATAGTAACATCCTACTTAAAAAACATAGGGGGCTCTCCTCTCCTCTCTCCCCTCTTCCCTTTCCCCTCTCTCCTTTCTTCTCTCCCCTTTCCCCTCTCTTCTCTCCCCTCTCTTCTCCCCCCTCTACCATCCTCTCTCCTCTCCCCTCTCCCCTTTCCCCTAAAAAATAGAAAAAAAAACATATGGGGACCAAAGAGGTAGTACAGTAGGTATGGAGCTTGCCTTGCAAATGGCTCACCCAGGCTTGATTTCCAGAACCCCATATGATCCCCTGAGTCTGCCAGGAGTGATTCCTGAGTGCAGAACTAGGAATAACTCCTGAATACCACTGGGTGTAGTCCCAAAATAAAAATAAATAAAAAATTAAAACATGAAATGTATATCCTCTCAGCTAGCAGACAAGGATTTTACCCCTTCAATCATTACTTCAGCAATAACACTATCTTCTTAGCTACTGCTCTGTTCTGGAGGCTTTGGGTTTTAAGGCTTTATAGAAGTTGTAAACTGTAATGTTTTACTCTATGTTTTTGGAGAGCACATTTGATTATTTGGTACTCAGGGTTGACTGCTAGTTCTGTGCTCAGGAGTCATCATCCTTGTTTCTCAGTGGGGGGTATATGAGGAGTGGGGCAATGAATCAGGGTCATAGCCGAAGTAGCCTCCTATAAGACAAGTGCCTTACCTTTTAGGCTTTTGCTCCAGCTCCAGACTAAAATATTTCCTTTTAAGTCTTGTTGAAACAGTTCATTTTGTTTCTTATTCCAGTTCACAAATCTTCATCTCCTGGCTTTGGCTTAGTCTCAAAAAAAAAAAAGGCCATCAATAAGCCTCATGATTTTTATTATGGCATATGAAGTAATACCACTTTAAATGGCACCTTGGAAGCTAGGAGGAGTTGATACATCTATCAGCAAAGCGCACTTTACAACTCTGTAGTATTTTGGCACTGAAAACAAGGACCATTATTTATTAAAAGTATGAGAAGGGTCCAGTTGGAAGACTTGTCTTATTCACCAGCAGAAAATGACAAGCTTACAAATAGTATTTGAAGATGACCTGACACTGTTCACACCAAATAATAAAGGATTTGAGCTTAACCTATGTCTAAAGATATGGCAAAATAAAATATAAGATGATTCTACAATTAAGGAGACAAGTCATTAAAATGTTAATTTGAGGGAAACCCTTTAATAAAACTCATG
>PVKC010039239.1:0-12674 GCA_004027635.1 Crocidura indochinensis | reverse complement strand
AAGCGATAACACAGCAGATAGGATATTTTCCTTGCATGTGGCTGACCCAGGCTTGATCCCCAGTATCTTATATAGTCCCCCATGCCCGCCAAGAGTGATTTCTGAGCACAAAACCAGGAATAACCCAGAACGCAGCCAGGTGTAGCCCCAAAACAAACAGCAGCAGCAACAACAACAACAGCAAAAAAAAAAAAAAAAAAAAAAAAAAAAAAAAAAAAAAAAAAAAAAAAAAAAAAAAAAAAAAAAAAAACACAGAAAATTTCTGTTCAAAGATTCAAGAGTGTTAACTCTGAAACATGATACTAAAAAGAAGACAAATACAAAGTAAAAAAAATTGGCAGGAAAGAAACAAAAATGCACTAAATTGACTCACAGAGTACCAGAAAAGTGGTTAAACAAGAGGGCTAAATTTAGCAAATTAGAATGAAGGTGATGGACCAAATTCTCAAAGAAATCAAAATCAGTTCGGTTGCATATTCCAGTAAGTGGAAATGATATCAGAACAACTGCGCATAAAAAGAGCTTGACATTGAGACATCTTACACATCATTTGATCACAACAATTCTGAAACAATGAACTCAAATCACAAACCTGAAACTGTGGAATTGTCATTTCAAAGGACTTGCTCTTGGCTTTGCCTGAGTGATCTGCTACTGTCAGCATCACTGCCACGTAAGGGTACTTAAGGGATCGGCAACTGTCAGAGCTGACGGCCATGCCCAGTTTCCACTGAAAATCCACAAGCTGCAAGGCAACGGGGCAAGACCACACATGGTAAGAACACTGCCCAGAATGAAGACATTCATTTCATTTCACAGTTCTCCAACTGTTAGCTTCAGTGACTGCCCTAGTCAAAAGAATTTTATATTGCTAGGAGGACAGATGGCAATGGAGTACAATAAGGGATATATAGAGGCTTAGAGCAGACTCTGATAGTACAAGAGGTAAGTTTGCTTGCCTTGCACATAGCTGACATGGGTTCAATTACCAGAATCCCAGAGGGTTTCTCGTGTACCACCAGGAGTATTTCCTGAGCAGAAACCAGGAGTAACTCCTGAGCATCACAGGGTATGACCCAAAAAACAAATAAATAAATAAATAAACAAACTATGTGAAAACATTACCATATACCCACTAAAAGGCAAAACTTGAAGTCTATCTTTTGGGAGAGGGTTTGGGCCACATACAGTGATGCTCAGGGGCTACTCATGGCTCTGTACTTAGAAACTGCTCCTAGCAGGGGCCAGAGCGACAGCACAGAGGGTAGGGCAATTATCTTGCACATAGCTGACCTGGGTTCAATCCCCTGCATCCCATATGGTCGGTCCCCTAAGCCTGCCAGGAGCGATTTCTGAGTAAAAAGCCAGGACTAACCCCTGACCGCCACCAGATGTTACATACAAATAAAATAAAATAAAATAAAATAAATTACTCTCAACAGGTTCAGGGAATCATATGAGATGCCCAGGATCAAACCTGGGTCACCCATATATAGAGCAAAGATCCTACCTACTGTGCTATCACTCTGGCTCCAGAAGTCTGACAATCTTAAGTGTGACAAAGAAGGATGTGTCACCTGCAGTTGCTGAAAATCTAACTTGGGATGATCTTTTGGAAAGCTGGCTTTGCCTACTATAATTAAATATATGCATTTATTACAACCCAGGAATTTAATTAAGGCTATTTATGATCTAAGAAAATGTGCCCACAGGGGCCAAAGTGGTGGTGCAGTAGTAGAGCTTTTGCCTTGCATGTGGCTAACCTAGGATGGACCACGGTTAGATCCCCCAGCATACCATATGGTCCCCCAAGCCAGGAGCAATTTCTGAGCACAAAGCCAGGAGTAACCATTGAGCATCATAAAAAAAATGTGCCTACAGGATCCATGTAAGAGAATGCTCCTAGAAACTATATTTGAAATAAACCTACACTATAAGCAACCCAAATGCCCATCAGTAATAGAATGGATAAATGGAAATGCTGTAGATCAATGAAAGCAAACTCAACACCAAAAATTTTGAAAGAGGGACTAGAGAAAGAGTTCACTGAGTAGAGTACCTTGCATGGCCAACCCAGGTAGATCCCTGGCATTCCATATGGTCCCCTGGACACCATAAGGAGTAACCCCTGAGTGCAGAGCCAGATGTAATCCCCACACTTCCAGATGTGGCCAAAAAATTTTATAAGGAAAAAAAGTTGACAGAAACTGTGACAAAGGGAAATAATTCATTTATTTCAACATTGGAAATGGGAAACAATCTTGCTTGGGGATGCACAATGAATGGCGAAACTATAAAGAAATGCAAGAATGTCTGCACAAAAGGATAACAGTGATGCCAGAAAGAGGTGAGTTTGGGAATAAGCATGACATGTTTCCAAGCCTTTGGCAATGCTCCTTCTCTTGCCTTTTGATTATAGTTAACCAGATCTTCCTTTCAAATTACTTGGCTGGAACCCAACTACTTCATGTTTATAATCACAGTGTTTAAAGACATTATAAAAAATAAATTACTTGTGTGTCTGTCTATCTGTCTCCTGGCAGTGCTTAAGAGCTTTATGCAATGCATGAATTTGAACCGAGGTTGGTGTCTGCAAGTCAATTGCCAATATACTATCTTTCCAGCCCCTGAAGATTTGGTTTTCTTTTTGTCGCAATCAGTTCAATGATTATATATATATAATTTAAACAGGCCAACACTTAAGCTTATTCCATCTGTACAATACTTGGTGCTAGTTGCATTTTTACTATACATATAAAATGAGAGAGGAAACCACTGTGTCTAACTCTCAAAATATGAAAAAAAAAAAGGATTATCTAGAATACTTCAAGTAGAAAAGCAATTATGGAACACAATATTGGAACCACTGACCATTACAACAGTGAAATGGGCAGGCAGGAAATAGGAAGAACTACAACCAAGATATATATTGTGTTTCTGGTGCTTAAAAAAAAAGCTGGGAATATGTCCTGAGATAAGACTCGCAAATTCAAAAATGAACATTTAAATGCAAATTCAAAGCACTCCTTCCAATAAAGTGGTTTAAGCTTAAATAAAAATAAAAAATTAACTACACAGAATATAGTAAAGAGAATATTTAAAAAGTAGAACTGTATTACTGTAGAAAATATCAAGAATGAGGGGCCTGAAGAGATAGTACAATAGGTAATGTACTTCCAGGTTCTAAAATCTCTGGTATCCCATACAGTCTCCTGAGTACAAAGCCAGGAGTAATCCCTGAGCATCACCAGGTATGATTCCCAAACAAACAAATAAACTAACAACAACAAAAAATATTAAGACTGAAGTAATATAGCCTCAAAATTCAATCCCCCAGTGTTCCATATGGTCCCTCTAGCCAGGAGTGATTTCTGAGTGCAGAGCCAGGAGTAACTATTGAGAGTCACTGGGTGTGGCTCAAAACAAACAAAAAAGAAAAGAAAAGGAAGGAAGGAAGGGAGGGAGGAAGGTAGGGAGGGAGGGAGGGAGGGAGGGAGGGAGGGAGGGAAGGGAAGGAAAAGGAAAGGAAAACACAAAAAAACTAGAAGCAGAAAAGTATAAATACCCAGAAGTAAAATGAATGATTAACAAGTAGAAAGCAAATTATAGACTAAAATGCTAACAAAGAAATGAACTTGGTCTCACAAAAATGTAATTGATCTGACAGCTGGAGTTATTTGATGCGTAAAGCATCCACTATACTCTCCTTTTTTAGGGACCAGAAAGATAGCACAGCAGGTAGTGTGATTGCTTTGCAAGTGTTTGAGCAGAGCTGGACCACAGGCATCTCATATGGTCCTCCAAGCCAGTCAAAGTGATTCCTAAGTGCAGAGCCAGGAGTAACCTCTGAGAAGGCTGGATTTAACAATAACAATAATAAAATGGAAAGACTCTATTTGGCCTCCCAATTCTTACCACAGGCTGTGTTCTTCACACTGACTGTATAGAAAGAGGAGGTACAGTAAATGCACCCCATATACACCTCAACCCAGACCCTTGCCTGGTCTGTATTGTGAATTTGGAAACAAAAAAAAAAAAAAAGAAATACTCCGTTTGAATTTAATTTTTATTTTTCAAAACAGGAAAATATACAACTAAGCTATCATAAAAAAGATTTCCATACTTTTGTGAGCTCCATTTTGAGTACACATTTTGTTTTTGTTTTTGTTCTTTGGGGCCACACTCGGTGACATTCAGGGTGTTATACCAGGCTAAGTGCTCATAAATCGCTCCTGGCTTGGGAGACCGTATGGGACACTAGGGGATTGAATTGTAGTCCTAGGTCAGCCGTGTGCAAGGCAAATGCCCTATGGCTGTGCCACAGCTCCAGCCCCTTGAGTACACATTTTTAAGTAATTTATTTTAATCATCAGTAGTCACAGATTATACTTTCATAGTTTTGAACAAAAAGGTTTCACATAGAAAGAATGTTAGGTATTATATGCACAATAATTTATCAAAAATTATGAAAGTAGGGGCCTGGCGGTGGCGCTGGAGGTAAGGTGCCTGCGCTAACCTAGGACGGACCACGGTTCGATCCCCGGTTCCCCATATGGTCCCCTGTGCCTGCCAGGAGCGACTTCTGAGTGAATAGCCAGGAGTAACCCCTGGCGTCACCGGGTGTGGCCCAAAATTCCAAAAAGTTATGAAAGTAAAAGACTTAAGGAATTGATAAAATTTATTGAAGCTAATAGAGCTGGTCTTTTAATCCTAATGTGTTTCATTATATATTCCATGCATTTTTCAACTAGTCATGGCTGCAACAGAATTATTCAAATTAAAGCTAAGAACTAAACTAACTCAGCTGTTGTGAGTCAAGAAAGTAGTCAAAAGACTGAGAGACAGATCAAAAGGATGAGAGTTGGGCAGGTTTCAGTTAACAGCACCTCAATGAGCAGTCCTCAAAGCAAAGCAGAGCTCCAGAGCACTGTTAAGTGCAACTCCAAAATGAAAAAGAACGAGGCCAAATCTTATAGGATGCAAGTATGTTCCAGTGTCTCATGGGGAGGTGAGCAATAGTATAGTGGGCAGGGCATTTGCCCTGTATGTGCCAACCCATGTTCAATCTCCAGCATCCCATATGATCAGTCCTCCAGGCCCACCAGGAGTAATTCTTGAGCACAGAGCTAGGAGTAATCCCTGAAAAATTCTGGGTGTTGCCCAAAAATTAAAAAAAAAAAGTTTAGGGGTCAGAGCGATAGCACAGCAAGTAGGACATTTGCCTTGCATGTGGCCAACCTGGGTTCGATCCCTGGCATCCCATACAGTTTACCGAGCCTGTCAGGAGTAACTTCTCTGAATGCAGAGCCAGGAGTAACTTCTGAGCATCACCAGGTGAGGTCCAAAAACAAAACAAAATAAAGAGAATGTTCACTGTCTCAATACAGAAAGTGCATCTGCACTATGTTCACTGCAGTGTCTTTCACAATAGACATAATCTGGAAAGAATTCAAACACCCAAATACAGAGATGAGTGGGTAAAGACACTATGGTATACCTACACAATAGAATATTATGCTATTGGAAAAAAGAAATCATAAAATTTGCTGATACATGGAGAGACATCTAGAATATCATGCTGAGTGAAATGAGTCAGGGACACGGACAAGACATAGAATGATCGCATTCATCAGAGGGATATAAAAAAGATCAACATAATATGAGAATACCCAGAGACAATAAAAATGTCAATAGAAGCTATCACAAAAATAGTTGGTAAAAATCATTCTGGACAACAACCAGGTACTGGAAGGAGGTAAAGTTATATGCATGATACACTTTCAGTAACATGACTTCAAACCAGTGTCTAAAAGGGAAAAAGATGGGAGAGAGAAAAGAAAATTGTGTGCCATAAAGGAAGGCTGGGGTGGGTTGGAGGGAAACTGGTAGTAAGAAATAAATACTGGGGTTTTTTTCCTTTTTTTTTTTCCTACAGAACCACAGAACTTGAATCGTCTTGTTCTGCCTCATAAATTGAGGGGAGGGGGGGAATGGATAGTAGCAGGAGTAAACTGAGTGGAAATAAAAAATGATCAGACTTAAGCTCCAAACTCAAAGTCAACAACAATAGAATCAAGATACCCAATCTACAAGAAACTATACACTAAGGGGACCTGTTACACTAGCAGTCCAGGAAGCAAAAGGGGTGGTAGTATGGGATGCATGCTGAGAACAGGGGTGGAGGGAGGACAACATTGGTGGTGGGAATGGTCCTAATTCACTGTCACTATGTACCTTAAATATAACTGTGAAAGACTTGTAATTCACATTGGTCACAATAAAAATTATTAAAAAAAATGAACACTGGTGAAAGGATAGAAACTTTGCAGGACTAAAACTTAACCTTCAGTAACTTTTTAACTCTGTATCTCATGGTAATTCAATTTTTTTTAAGGACAAAAAAATGATCTGTGTCTTTGTAACATGCTTCACCTAGCTGCCCAGTAATTACCAATAATAAATACAATTTAAAGCCCCAATTCCTCAGTAGCACTAGTCACAATCAAGAGCTCAAAAGGTACATGAAACTAGAGCTACCATGCTAGCCAGTGTCAATACAGAACATCTCCATCATCACCAAATTTTATGGGGAGCTCTGTGCCACATCCTGAGTTACAAGCCACAAGTTATCAGCAGATTTCTCCCTCCTTGAGGATTCATATTAGCTCTGGTCTTGGTCTGATAGGCCAGTGGTCTCCTTTTTACTGAATGGCTATCTTTGTACCTAACTTTTATTTTCTTCAAAGGACTCTCACCTGAAATTATCTCTACCTGTCTCCTCAAAGATACGCAAACTCCTTGAGACATTATAAATTTTAAAATTACTACTAACTTTGGGATCAGAGTGATACAACAACAGATATGGCACTTGCCTTGCGTGGGGCTGACCTGAGTTTGATTCCCAGCACCATTTACGGTCCAATGAGCCCTGCCAGGAGTCAGGAGCAGAGTCAGGAGTAAGCCCTGAGCACTGCCAAGTATGGCTCTGGAAACAACAAACTAGTACTGAATCTACTGGAACAACACTTAGTAGAATCATTGGATAAATAACTATTTGTCAAATATATTTAGAACACATCTGGAATATGTGATAACTGATTTCCAAAGATCATCTTTAACAAATTACTCCATCCCTCCCCCCTATGAAAGTTGTTCATCTTGTTAAGATGTAAAACCCTTTTTCCTCTGTACTAATCTGTGCGCTGTCCCTGTGATTTCTTTGAACAGCAAAATATTATAGAAGAATTAGGAAATGTCTGTGTGTCCTTGGGAGGATAAGAAGTGTCTGCCTCCTCTTTTACAGAAGGGTGACTTCAACCTCTGGGGATTCACCCTTGGAACTCAAGCTCCATGAAGTGAACCAAAACACTGTAACTGTCAGGTCAACTCAAAGTCATTACCAGTCATGTGAGTGAGTGTCCCAATTGGGCTGAAAGCTGAGGGAAGGTCAGCTGACTTGATGAGGACAATAAGCCATCACCTACCTAGTCACACCCCATTAACCCACAGAATCAGGAGTAAGAAAAATTGTTTGTCTCCAAATTTGAAGCTGTTTATTACACAGGGAAAGATAAATTAGGAAACACAACTGGCCAAAAAAACTGTCAATAATCTATGTGTGACTAAATAAAAATGATTCTTCTGGAGTTAGGGATAGTAGGTAGAAGAGCACAAAACTCGCATGTGTGAGGCCCAAGGGTCAATTCCTACCACTGAATATGCACATGAATATGCATACATTCATATATACTCCTTCATACATAATTTCAACTAAACTGATTAGTAGAAATTTTAGCAAATACAAATTACAAAAAAAATCACAATGTGGGAGAGACAAGATAGTACTGGGTGACATTAAGGTGCTTGCTTTGCAATCCCCAGCACCACCAAGAATGATCCAAGTGGAGCCAAACGAGGTGAGGTGCCTGCCTTGCCTGTCCTAGCCTAGGTCGGACTGCGGTTCGATCCCCCAATTCCCCATATGGTCCCCCAAGCCAGGAGCGACTTCTGAGCGCATAGCCAGAAGTAACCCCTGAGCATCTCCGGGTGTGGCCCAAAAACAAAAACAAAACAAAACAAAAAAAAAATATATATATATATATAAAGTACTGAGGTACAGCCAGATGAACTGCCCTCAAAACTACAGATTTTGAGGGGCCCGGGAGATAGCATGGAGGTAAGGTGTTTGCCTTTCATGCAAAAGGTCATCGGTTCGAATCCCGGTGCCCCATATGGTCCCCCGTGCCTGCCAGGAGCAATTTCTGAGCATGGAGCCAGGAGTAACCCCTGAGCACTGCCGGGTGTGACCCAAAAACCAAAAAAAAAAAAAAAAAAAAACCTACAGATTTTATTAGTGAGACCAGTTACAGATAATGTTGCTGCCAATAAAAACTATAAAAACAACAGTAATAACAATCCAGTGCCAGGCCCATTAAACAAAGAATTTGATTAGGAGGCTTATTACTTAAATAAGAAACGTAGGGGAAATATTTTTCTTTGAGGGGATAACTTGAGTAAAAGATCTGAATAAAGGGTGGGGAGCTGAAGGGAAACTGGGGAGATTGCTGAGGGTAATGAACACTGGTGAAAGGGTTGGTGTTGCAACACTGTATACATAAAACTCATATAGGAAGCAGAGCAGTGGAGCAAGCAGTAGGACATATGCCTTGCACACGCTGACCTAGAACAGACCAAAAATTTGATCCCCTAGCATCCCATATGGCCCCCCAAGCCAAGAGCGATTTCTGAGCACATAGCCAGGAGGAACCCCTGATCATCACTGGGTGTGGCCCCAAAACAAAAGCAAAGAAAAAAGAGACAAAAACACATAAATATAAATTTGTGATTCATGGTGATTAAATAAATTTTTTAAAATAACAGAAATGGCCAGATCTGATCACTGAAGATCTCTCTGAACAAAAGCAGTTTGTCCAGCATCTGCAGAAACCATCATCAGGTAAATAGGGATGGAGTGGCATGAGCTAGGAGAATGGCTGGATAAGGAACCTGTTTCTTGAAGGGTTCTGTCAACTGAGTTAAATATTTAAGATTATTTGGGGGGGGGGGGGTTACACCTGGCAGCGCTCAGGGATTCCTCCTGGTTCTACACTCAGAAATCGCTCCTGGCAGGCTTGGGGGACCATATTAGATGCTGAGATTTGAACCACCATCCTTCTGCATGCAAGACAAATGCCCTACCTCCATGCTATCTCTCCAGCCTTTAAGATTATTTTCAAGTGGAACAAGAATCTCTTAGAAGACTTTAGAGCAGGGAAGAGACCTGGCTTAATTTGGATTGCAAAAGGCTCAGTCTGCTGGCTTGAATATTTAGTATAATCCAAAGAGATGTGGGTGGGAGCCCACTACAGTAATTGTGGCAATAGGATAGTGACTTGGGCCGACATAGGAGCAAGAAGAGGTGTTTGGTATACTTTCATTTTTGCTGTGCTAGGGACTGAGTCCAAGGATTCATGCATCACCACATCTTTAGCCCTACAGAGAGAGAGAGAGAGAGAGAGAGAGAGAGAGAGAGAGAGTGTGTGTGTGTGTGTGTGTATGCAGATTTGTGGGCCACACCCAGTGATGTACAGTATCTACTCCTGGCTCGGTGACTCTGTGCTCACAAATACTCCAGGGGACTATATGATTAGGGGACTATATTCGGTGAAGGAGATCAAATCCTAAATAGACCTTTTGTGAGGCAAGTGCCCTAATCCCTGTACTCTGGCTATCATCAGTATTTTATTTTCCGTATGTTCACATCCAGTAGTATTCAGGACTTATTTTTTGGTTGTGCAGTCAAGAATTACTCTTCCTGGTACATGGGGGACCACAAGGGATGGCAGGAATTGAACTTGTTTTAGCTATGTACAAGGAAAATGCCCTACCTAATGTACTATCACATTGGCCCCCAAAGAGTATATTTTTATTTTCTTTGTTTTAAAAGCAGTTTATTGATTAGTTACTTTTTGGGTCACACCTGGTGATGCTCAAGAATTACTTCTCCTGGCTCTGTGTTCAGAAATCACAACTGGCAGTCTCAGGGGACCAAATGGGATGCCAGGAATCGAATCTGGGTTCATCCTAAATTGGCCGCACTGATGTGCTATCTCTCTAGCCCCCAAAAGAGTGTATTTTTTTGTTTTGTTTTTGGGTCACACCAGTTGATGCTCAGGGGTTACTCCTGGTTATGCACTCAGAAATCACTCCTGACTATGAGGACCATATGGGATGCTGGGGATAGAACCCAGATTTGTCCTGGGTCAACCGCCTGCAAGGCAAACACCCTACCACTGTGCTATTGCTTCGGCCCAAAAGAGTGTATTTTTAAAGAGAGAATAAGAGAATGCTGATGTGTTGGAGGTTATGGACTCTCATTAGAGGTGTAGTATCAATTAGTCTTGCTAATTCACATGCTGATAAAAAATAAGAAAAAAATTATCAGCTCAGGAAGTTCAAATGAACATTAGCTATAAATGGTGAATTTACAAAGCAAACACAACAAAAATGATTTAATAGCTAGGTGTTGGTTTTCCCTCTCTGTGATACTATTTTACACACATTTTGGTTCCTAATCTAATAAACACACAACACGGTGCTAGGGAGTTGATACAAAGGGCTAGAGAACATGTTTTACATGCTGGAATTCCAGGTGCATAACCTACACTACTTGGACCCCCAAACACTGAGCCCCTAGCACTGTCAGACAAAAGACATAGAACTGAAATTCAGAAAATAGAATAGCAGATTCTTTATCTGTTTCAGAAATATACACTTAGCAAAGAATAAAAATTTAATAGATATGGGGCCCGGGAGATAGCATGGAGGTAAGGCGTTTTGCCTTTCATGCAAAAGGTCATCGGTTCGAATCCCGGTGCCCCACACGGTCCCCCGTGCCTGCCAGGAGCAATTTCTGAGCATGGAGCCAGGAGTAACCCCTGAGCACTGCCGGGTGTGACCCAAAAACAAAAACAAACAAAAAAAAACAAAAAAAAATTTAATAGATAAAACTAAACCAATTGATGAAATGCAAACAATGTCTGGCTAAATAAGACTAGTTCTGTGTCTTAATGAGATATAAAGAAGTAGAGAAAATAAACGTTTATAAAAGTTGCTCAAGGATGGGGCCGGAGTGGTGGTACAGAGCACTAAGGCATCTGCCTTGCCAGTGTTAGCCTAGGACAGACCAAGGTTTAATCCTCCAGCGTCTCATATGTTCCCCCAAGTCAGGAGCAATTTCTGAGCACATAGTCAGGAATAATCCCTGAACGTCATGGGTGTGGCCCTAAAACAAAACAAAACAAAACAAAAAATGGGGGGAAAAAAGTTGCTCAAGGAAACAATAATCCTTTGCAAATTTAAGATAATATAGTTTTGTTGTATTAAACATCTACTTCCCCACAAAAATGTTCAAAAATTTTCCCAGATCATTGGGCCATGTCTGGAGATGCTTACAGATTTTTCTTAGATGTGCACTGGAGAGTTACTCCTGGAGGTGCTTGGAAGAACTATATAGGATGCTGAGATTCAAGCCCAGCAGGTTGGTGGCCACATGCAAAGCAAGCAACCTACCCACTGAAGCCACAAAAGTTTCGATTTTTTTTTAACCACATCTAGCAAAGCTTAGGGATTATTTTTACTATGAACTCAGGCAATTATTCCTGGGAACCATAAGGAATGATGGGAATTGAACCTAGGATGCCCTACTCACTCCAGCCCCCAAAAGATTCAATGTTCGTAAGTACCCGATGATGATGATGATGATATAAATAAATTAATTAATAAAGCAAGCACCTGGGAAGAAAGAACACATCAAGTGACACAGGGGAGGGAGGGGGAAAGAGACAAGCTGGGGGCCAGCTCTGGGAGGCCCAATCCCAGCTTTCGGAGGCGGTGCAAGCGAGGCGCCTGCCCCAGGTCCAGAGGCGGCTGCAGACAGCAGGACGGCCACGTCCAGGGACTCACCTGGTTGGTGACCTGCAACGAGAGCAGAAGACACGTCATGACGTCATGAGGGCATGATGTCATAAGAGAGGCATGCCGTCAAGAGAGAGGGCGTGACGTCACTGTCGCCCCCACTCCACCCCCGCAGGCCAGGTCAGCGCTTACTTACCATCGATTTGGCATCCAGCTTCGGCTCGCTCGGAGCCTCCATGGCTCGCATCCGGCTTGAACCCGCACCTCGGTGGCCTGGTCCCCCAAAACCCACCCTGAGCAGCGCTCACTTCCGCTTCCGTGGTCCGGCGCACGCAGCGCAGGCGGTGCGGGGGGGACAGTCGCGAGTGTGCGCCGCCCAACCGCCGTCTCCAGGGAAGATATTTGGAGGGATTCTGAATAGAAGTGAAAGTTGGTGTAGGGAGACACGAATGGCGAAGATTTGGGAGATAGATCTTTTGTGAAGGGCAAGGCCGGGTCCTCTGCGGGACGCGGCTCCCCGCCCCCGCGATGCTGCACAGTTGGACTCTTCCTGTCAGGGCTCCGCTGCGCCCTCTGCCGGAGCGCAGATTCACAGCTGCAGCTGGAGGACCACGCCCCTCTTCTGCTGGAAATGGGTCCTGGAAGAGGTGCGCCTTGGGGTCATTAGTATTTGCATCATCTGCCTTGATTCTTCAGTACGTGTGTGTGTGTGTGTGTGTGTGTGTGTGTGTGTGTGTGTGTGTGTGTGTGTGTGTGTG
>PVKC010039238.1:0-12517 GCA_004027635.1 Crocidura indochinensis | reverse complement strand
ATTAAGTTCAGAATACAGAGATAACGTTATAAGAAACATGTTTCCATCCCACCAATGAGTTCTGTCTTGAGGTCCTGGAGCAAAGAGAGAAATGTGCCATGGTGTGATAAAGAGGTAGTTTTTGATAAAGACATCTGGATAAAATCTAGATTTTTGGAATAAACATGAAATGTCCACTTCTGGAATTACCCAGATTGTATTTGTCTGCTTTATAGAGTCACATTTAAACATATGTTTATAGGGTAGTATCCTACTTTGCACTAGGTTCAAGGAAGTGGACCCTACTTAAGCTCATATATGACAAATAATGATCTCAAGTGGTCTCATATGTGTGATATTCCCATCATCAGGGAATAAAATAGTTTTATAGGTCTCTGTTCTATGAAATATTTCAATTCCTTGGTGAATTTTATCACATAGGAGATAACGTTAACCATTTCTGTTTTGAGTGAAACAAAATAAGAGAGATTCTAGCCACTGTGAATCAGTAAAGATAGACCCTTCCCCAATTGATATTATAACAAAAAAATTCCTAGTAATAGCAAGAAGCTGATTCTGCACCTGCCCTAGAAATGGTCTGTATAGTCATGCACCCTGAGTGTTATTTATAATCCTGAAATTCTTCCTGTTAGAACCATAAACCCATGAAGTGTATCTGAGCACAATCTAGTCATACTCAGTGTCTTCTATTGGGGTTCTGAGACACCTGGCACTTATTGGAGTCCTATACAGACCTTATCTCTCTCTTTGTCACTGTTCACTTTCACTTCCATTCACTTCCTCTCACAGAGTTAACAAGCAGCTGGGAATTATGGACTATCCTAACACTGGTGAAAGGAGTTGAAAACAAAGTGATATTGGTTTTGAACTGTTATATGCATTTCGACTATCTTTTTCTTTGTAAGTCACATTTTATTTTTTATTGTAAATCACATTTCTTAACCTTAAAAAAGTAGATTGTAGTCTGTGCAAGCAACTCATAAGTGGTTTGTAGATCTGGAAAGAATGACTGCAAGATTAAAATATATGGGGCTGGAGAGATAGCACAATAGGAGGCTGTTTGCCTTGTATTCTGCCCAACCAGGATAAACAGTTCAAATATCAGCATTCATATAGCCCCCCATGGTTGCCAAAATCAATTTCTGAGTGAAAAACCAGGAGTAACCCCTGAGGGCCATCGATTGTGACCCAAAACTCAAAAAATATATACATATATATTGAATATATACATATATTGTATATATATTGAATATATATATATATTCAGATGATAATTCAAAAATTTTGTGTTCTGTATTTGATTCTAGTTGATAATTCTTAGACTCACCATGCTCTTAACATTCTATCAGCTATTTTGTGATTAGTTCCAACTCAGAAGCTGTAGATGAGTTATTATCTATATAAAACATGATATCAACATAAACTCATCAATTCCCAGAAGTTAAGCAGATGTAGCTTCTGTAAAAACCTCTGGATGTGTACATATATTGTATATATATTGAATATATATTCAGATGATAATTCAAAAATCTGTGTTCTGTTTTTCATTCCATTTGATAATCCCCAGACTCACCATACTCTTAAGATTAGTTCCAACTCAGTAGCTGTAGAAAATGAGTTATTAACTATATAAAATATGTTATCAACTTCAACTCATCAATTCCCAGAAATTAAGCAGATGCAGCTTCTGTAAAACCTCTGGACCTCTGACAACTTTTTAGGAGCTTCATCACATACTGACTTCCAAGAAGACTTGGGATAAGTAAAGTCAGCCAAGGAAAACTCTGCATGATTGCTGAGCCTGGGCATGCAATGAGGAGCAGATGAGGTATCAGTCCAGAGATTCTGTATTGATCCAGGCTGGAGTCAGTACTTCTGGGCACATGCCCACTTTGTTCCTATGCTTAGAAAATTAACTACATTGAGAATTTCACAGATAGTGTTACTAACTAATTTTTAGACACATAATAATCTAAAAGTGGCCATGGTCAAATTTTGCAAAATATCATCTCCACTGTCCAATGACAAGTGGCAAGATTCTAGCATAAGAATGTAGAAATATAAATATGTATATGTATTGCCCATACACACAATCTATTAAAAGTCTTATCAGTAGGCCCTCTGAGAAGCCTTTCCTCAGCCTGGATGGATGGCCAAGATTTCTGATAGTGACGGTGATATTTCTCATGCTTAGTAAGAAACATTTATTTGGCCAAAATATGAATCTCCCTTCTGCTATTTTAAGTGCATATGTTTGAGTTTTTACTTCCAAACATAAGGATTTATACAGTCAAACATAGCCTTGATTAAATTTCTTTACCTGGAAAACTCAGCACCAAAAGATACTGTATTTTCTGGTGTATAAGACGACTGGGACTATAAGATAACACCACACTTTTCATGTTTAAAATATAGTTTGGGCTATATTCACCATATAAGATTACCTCTTTTTTAACTCATACCAAATGAAAATTTAAAAACTGTAAGAGGAAAACAGTATAACCCTCAAAGGTTAAAGTGCAAACAAACTTTTTATATTGTCATTTGTAGTGAGTGCTGTGATTTTTTAATTGTGCATCCTGAATATTGTCATAATGACTCCTCCAGGAGTAGTTGGCTGGAGTGCAATAAACAATAGGACAATAGGACAGCTAGAGGTGCAAAGTCCCACTGCATTACAAGATTTGTGTGTCCCCAACTAGACAAAATAAGATAAGCTAAGATATGATAAGATGAGGTAAAATAAGATAAGGTAAGGTAAGATAAGAGCATTAGGATAGGTAGAGGGAGACAGAGCACCTCCTATATGTCTCATAAAAGTGGAACAGAAGACTTAGCACTGGAAAGCAGCATACCAGCGAAGACACCCAGCGGCTGGATGGGATGCAGTGCTAAGTAACTCAGCTCCTCTGTGTGCCATGAAAAATGAATCAGGACAAGCAGAGGACTGAGTGATGATGCCTGGCAGCTGGATAGGATGCGGTGGTAAAAGAGTGGCAGATCAACTCATCCCTGAACCTGGAGTAAGTTTCAGCATGCCATATACTGGTGTATAAGATGACCCCCGAATTTTAAGAAAATTTTTATGGGTTAAAAAGTTATAAACCAGAAAATATAGTACTTTAAAACAACTTCTTTTCTCATTGTCTTTTAAAATGCCCTGCAGTTTTAAACAGAAAGGAATGTTTTGTTTTAGGACATTCTATGGGACTTTGAATACTTGTTAACTAATTCTTGCCTCAGAATTAACATCCAAAGTTTGGCAAGGCTGTTCAGAAAGCTTTACCAGATATAGATTTATATCTCTTCCAGATAAGTTTGTCTCTTTTACCTGCCCCTTCTAAAAACTATTTTTAGTTAAGCCTTTGGAAGTTAATTAATTGTTATTAGCCCCTAAAACATTATAGCCTTCTCCTCAGGAAAGGTAATTTGACAGGAAAACCTAGCTTCTTGATGAATTCTTTAATCTACATCAGAATTGACATTCAGGGCCTGGCCAGACAGGAACTGCTTTTAGAGGTTAAATTTTACCTTCTCTTTTCCTCTGGACTCTTACTCTCTTACTTAAAATGTGTTTTATTTCGTAAAGACTGTATACCACCTAGACCCATGTGAATTGTTTTGTATATCAATCAATATATACTGAGAAAGTTTCTGTTTACAAGAAAAATATGTTGTACTTTGATAGAAACAAATGTGACCATTATTTTCATACCTGTGTCTGGTAAAATCCCCCATATATTCATTTCTTCATATTTTGCTATTTGTGCTCCGTCTTTCCTAGAATGAATTCAAAGAAGTTCTCTACCATAATAGGACCAAGTTTTGCTGCAGCACATATGCAGCGGTACCTAAGTGAATTCTAGGAAGTGAACTTGCTGCCATATGAATTTAAACTCAGAGAAAATGATGCAATGCATTTAATAGGGTGTGGGTAGCTTCAATTACTACAATTACTTCAACTCCAACAATGTTGATCATTGCTTTTTGAGGAACAGCTTTTCCTTGATAGAGATGATCAGAGGAGACTTTGTGGTAAGAGTTCTATCTGGCTCTTTGCAAAGTAGTGAGGTTAAAAGTATGAGGTCCTGACATGCACAAAAATTGCACCTTTCCAACATAGCTGTTAATTGTGTCCTGTTCTATGGATGTGAGTGGAAATATAATTGATTACTGATCTTCATTTATTTACTTTCACTCACAGACAAGGTCATTGTACAAACCTGTGCAAAATTCGGAGCTAAAGAATGATAGGTCTACGGGGAAAAATATCACAATGCCCCCTGTACATACTTAGAAATGCTTCTTCTTCTATCAACTATGAAATTCCAGTGCATATTATGATATAAAAATATCAATAAAAAACATGTGTTCTTGATAAGAATCTTCTTTAGCCAATGAAAGAGAGATATTTCCTCTCAAATAAAATTAAACATGTGAGCCCGTTTCTGAGTCTCAAATCCTGAGTTTAGGAGGCATCATCATCTCTGTCATTTCTTCACCAACACAGCTGTCTCTCACTCAGGTTTCTGATACACTCAGGATGCAAGTTGTCACACTGTGTCACTATATATATTAATGCTTGGCCAGGTGCTCAATTATCAGTTTGCTCAATTCCATATAGGCTGTGCTGGTGGAAACCTTGAAAGTGAGAGTGCTTCTGACTTTTTAGTTAAAGTATTGTTAATTATTAATTCATTGGAGCAGTGGCACAAGCGGTAGTGTGTTTGCCTTGCACGAGCTAACCTAAGATGGACCACAGTTTGATCCCCCAGTGTCTCAAATGTTCCCCAGCCAGGAGCTATTTCTGAGCATCACCGGGTGTGGCACAGAAAAGGAAAGAACAAAAAAATAAGAAATCAGGAAAAGGGCCTGTGTTGAGGTGTATATGGGGTGCATTTACTATACCTCCTCTTTCTATGCAGTCAGTGTAAAGAACACAGCCTGTGGTAAGAATTGGAAGGCCTTATCTTATCTTTTCTTTTTTGATTTTTAATATATATTAAATAGATATTATATATAATTATATATATTACATATATAATCCTTCACCAGTGCAACATTCCCATGACCAATATCCCAAGTGTCCTTCCTCCTCAACCCACACCGGCCTGTACTCTAGACAGCCTTTCTACTTCCCTCATTCAGTCACATTTTGTTATGATAGTTCTCACTATAATTATTTCTGTGACTGCATTAAAAGATCCCTGTGGTGAACTTCATGTCAGGAGCTGCACACTCCAATCCTACTCTATTTTTTCTCTGAGAATCATTACATAATTGTTTTTCATTTTTCTCAAAACCCATAGATGAGGGAGACCATTCTGTGTTTATCTCTCTCCCTCTGACTTATTTCACTCAGCATAACAGATTCCATATACATCCATGTATAGGAAAATTTCATGACTTTATCTCTTCTGATGGCTGCATAATAATCCATTTTGTGTATGTACTATAGTTTTTTTAACCATTAATATATTGAGGGGCATCTAGGCTGTTTCCAGAGTCTAGCTATTGTAAATAATGCTGCTATGAATATAGGTGTGAGAAAGAGATTTTTATATTGTATTTTTGTGTTCCTATGTTATATCCCTAGGAGTGGTATAGCTGGATCAAATGGGAGCTCAACTTCTAGCTTTTGGAGAAATCTCCATATCATTTTCTACAAAGGTTGAACCAGACGGCATTCCCACCAGCTGTAAATAAGAGTTCCTTTCTCTCCACATCCCGGCCAGCACTCATTCTTTCTGATGTGTGCCAATCTCTGTGGTGTGAGATGGCACCTCATAATTGTTTTGATTTTCATCTACCTGATGATTAGTGATATGGAGCATTTTTTCATGTGTCTTTTAGCCATTTATATTTCTTTTTTGTCAAAATGTCTGTTCATTTCTTCTCCCCATTTTTGATGGGGTTAGATATTTTTTCTTGTAAAGTTCTGTCAGTGCCTTGTATATTTTGGATATTAACCTCTTATCTAATGAGTATTGGGAGAATAGTTTTCCTCACTCAGTGGGTGGCTCTTCTATTCTGGGCACTATTTCCTTTGAGGTGCAGAAGATTCTCAGCTTAATATAGTCCCATTTATTTTTGGAGAGTATGGTTTCTTCTTTAAATATACCTTTAGTCTCAATGTCATGGAGTGTTTGACCTACATGTTGTCCTATATACTTTATGGTTTCAGGTCTGATATCTAGGTCTTTGATCCGTTTGGATTTTACCTTTGTATATGATGTTATTTGGAGGTCTAAATTCGCTGTGTTCTTTACACTGACTGTATAGATAGAGGAGGTGTAGTAAATACCCCCAAATACAACTTAACATAAGCCCTCTGCCTGGTCTGTATTGTGAATTGGGGGACAAAAATTCAAAAAAAAAATAAGAAATCAGAAAAATTACACTAACAATCTTTTTTTTTGTTTTGTGTTTTTGTTTGTTTGTTTTTGTTTGTTTTTTGGGCCACACCCGGAGGTGCTCAGGGGTTACTCCTGGCTGTCTGCTCAGAAATAGCTCCTGGCAGGCACGGGGGACCATATGGGACACCAGGATTTGAACCAACCACCTTTGGTCCTGTATTGATTGCTTGTAAGGCAAACGCCACTGTGCTATCTCTCCGGGCCCCTAACAATCTGTTTTACCACTATAAAATGAAATGTTCAATGAAAAAAGAATAAAAAATAAAAGGTAAAGTTATTGCAATGAAGCTTGGTGATAATGTTTGATGGGGGAGGCTTTTATTTTTTATTTTGTAAATCTTTTTTATATTTTTACTTAAATGACATGGTACCAAACTTTGAAAATCAAACTACCAAAAATCTGCTAGAAACAGTAGATTGTTATAGCAATGTGGCAGGCTACAAAATTAACACACAAAAATTAATGGCCATTTTATTCACCAATAATTATATGAAGGAAATTGACATTAAGTTGACAGTGACATTCTCATTACTTTCAAATGAACTCAAATAACTTGGAGTCAACTTGACCAAATACATGAAGGACCTATACAAAGAAACCAATAAAACCCTGTTCCAAAAAATAAGAGAAGACACTAGGGACTAGAAATGAATATCCTGCTCATGGATTGGCAGAATTAACATAATGAAAATGGCAATATTCCCCAAAGCATTGTACATATTTAATGAGATTCCTCTAAATATAATGATGACATTCTTCAAAGAAGTGGATCAAACACTTCTATAATTCATTTGGAACAATAAACACCCTCAAATAGCTAAAGCTATTCTTGAGAAAAGGAATATGGGAGGCATTACTTTTCTCAACTTTAAACTGAATTACAAAACAATAGTTATCAAAACATTTATTGGAATAAAGACAGACACTCAGCTCAGTGAAATAAGCTTCAGTACTCAGAGAATGCTCCCCAAGCATACAATCACCTAATTTTTGAAAAAGGAGCAAGAAATCCTAAATGGAGCAAGGAACGCCACTTCAACAGGTCGTGTTGGCATAATTGGTTAGCCACTTGCAAAAAAGCAAAATCAGACCCCCAGCTAACATGATGTACTAAGGTAAAATCCAAGTGTATTAAACACCTCGATATCAGACCTGAAACCATAAGGTATATAGAACAACATATAGGTGAAACACTTCATGACATTGAGACTACAGGCATCTTCAAGGAGGAAACAGCACTCTCCAAACAAGTGGAAGCATAGATAAACAGATGGGACTATATTAAGCTGAGAAGCTTCTGCACCTCAAAGGAAATAGTGCCTAGGATACAAAACCTACCCACAAAATGAGAGAAACTATTCACCCATTACCCATCAGACAAGGGGCTATTATCTAAATATACAATGTACTAACAGAACTTAACAAGAAAAAATCTAACCCCATTAAAAATGGGGAGAAGAAATTAGCAATTTCTCAAAGAAATAATACAAATGGCCAAAAGACTCATGAAAAAATGCTCCACATCACTATTCATAAGTGAGGTGCAAATCAAAACAACAATGAGGTACTAACTCATGCCACAGAAACTGGCACACATCACAAAGAGCAAGAGCAATCAGTATGTGCAGGGATGTGGGAGAAAGGAACTTTCATTCACTGCTGGTGGGAATGCCATTTAGTCAAACCATTATGGAAAAAAACATGGAGATTCCTCAAAAACTAAAAATTGAACTCTAATATAATTCAGCTAGACCACTCCTAGGGATATACTATAGAAACAAAAAACAAAATATAAAAAGGCCTTCCTAACACCTATATTCATTGCACTGCTATTTTCAATAGCCAAACTCTGGAAACAACCCAGATGCCTTAAACAGATAAATGGCTAATGAAACTGTGGTACATATACACAATGGAATACTATGCAGTTACCAAATTTTAAGTCATGAAATTTTCCTATACAGGGATGTACATGGAATCCACTATGCTGAGTAAAACAAGTCAGAGTGAGAGAGACACAGAACAGTCTCATTTATCTATGGATTTTAAGAAAAATAAACGACATTATTGTAAATATGACCAGAGATGGGGCCCAAAAGGACTGGCTCATGATATGAAGCTCACCACAAAGAGTGGTGAGTGCAATTAGAGAAATACTACACTAACCAGTATTATGACAATGTTATTAAGTGATAGAACTAGAATGTATGTCTTGAATATAGGCAGGGAGTGTAGGAGTAGGGAGATGGGGGAGCATTAGTGGTGGGAATGTTGCACTGGTGGTGAGAGGTGTTATTTTTTTGACTGAAACCCAACAAGAGTCATGTTTGAAATCACAATGTTTAAATAAAGATATTAATTATAAAAAAATAATTGTTCCAGCACCAACTCCACAAACATTGCCAACTTATATCCACCAACTATTTCCCAGTTTCCTCCCATAATTTCCCTAACCAGCTCTGTCTGCCACCTTGAATGGCAGTTAACTTTGCTAAAGTTTGACTCTCATTATTTCAAGTTTATATATTTAGCTCTGTCTTTAACAGTACAATTTTTTTCTGCCTCATCCCTTGAAACTTTGCCTTAGAAAACATGACCCTCTTCACATTCCTCTGATAATAGCCCATCCACCAAAGCAATGAGAATTTATCATAATTAATAAGTACATTTCACTATAATTCTCACCTTGGATCTTTTTTCTAAGAGATGAAATTTTGGAGTGTTTGCCCTCTTTTTTTGTCCAGCTCAGTTATTTCCTTCTCAAGGGTTTTTGACACTCTCAGGAAGTGGTTTGTCACACTGTGCCCCTTGCACAGTAATACGTGGCCATGTCATCATATTTCAGGTCACTGATCTGCAGAAAGGCTGTGCTGACAGAAGTGTCCATGGAGATGACAAAGCGGCCCAAGAAGCCTTGGGCATATGTTGGTTTGCCAGTGTTTGTATTTATATACCCCATCCATTGGAGGCCCTTTCCTGGTGCCTGTCGGACCCAGTTAATAGCATAGTCTGTGAAGGTGTATCCAGATGCCTTGCAGGAGATCTTCACTGATGTCCCAGGCTTCCTCACCTCAGCCCCAGACTGCACCAGCTGCACCTGGGAATCCACACCTAAGAGGAAAAAATATGAGTAAATTAATTAATTTTCCAAGACCTGGTCTCACAATTCCAAGACTAGACCATTTTACCTGTAATCACTGCCAGCAGAAAGATGATTCTCCATGTCCAGTTCATTGTGAGGAGTAGCTCTCAGAGGCTTATGTAGAAGATGCAGTTTAATGTCTCATTTTAAAGGTATAGATATGTCTGTCTTTAAACCCACAGACCTCAGGTAATTTACATATAAATGAGGACAACCCCTTTATAGTTGAAACCCCTGCTCTGAGACAAGCCTTCTTCCTTTGAAAGTAGGCCCTGAGCACCCCCTGCAGCCTAGATCCTTCATGCATGGAGCCTGTCTGGACTCACAGTGCATCAGCATCTCAGTGTTTCTCACCCTCTTTCAATACCCTCATTTTTTACTTTCTAACTCAGCAGTCTCTATAGAGAGAAACACAAGAATGTATGATCCTCTGGGGACAATTTTCATGGAATTAGATGCAGTGACTTAGACAAATTCAGACAGAGAGAGACTCTTGAGGCACTTGATAGCCTCTGTGTCCTTGAGGATCACCATTCAGGAAGACATCTGGGGATCAGGGGCATAAACATTTACTTGTTCCAAGATTCATTTTCTATTCAGTATTAAGCAAAATCATGCTTTTCTCAGAATAGACCCCAACATTGGCCTCTTCTCTTTGTATATGTGACACATTTCTTTTATGATGACCTTTGTCTGACATCCTTATACACACACACACACACACACACACACACACAAAAGCAAACATGTTTAGAGCTATGACTTGTAAAAACATCTACATTGTTTTGTCTACCTCTTAGTATCTATTTTCCTGCAGATGCCTCATAATGAGAGATCTAGAATTAGCCTGAGCTGTATCAAGTCTAATGAGGCATCCCCAGTCACTGTAGTGAGTACTCATCCTTATGTGTGAAGAAGGTTCCACAGAACCATAGCCCCATGGACACCATACTCACAGAAGGCACCAAAGCCTCAAGAGAGATCATGGGCTCACTATTTTTATATTTTCCAGCAGTAATGAACACAGATAACAAGTGTAGGTTTCTTCCTTCCTTCCTTCCTTCCTTCCTTCCTTCCTTCCTTCCTTCCTTCCTTCCTTCCTTCCTTCTTTCTTTCTTTCTTTCTTCTTTTTTTTCTTTCTTTCTTCCTCTTTCTCGTTCTCTCTCTCTTTCTTTGTAAATAGAAAAAAGAAACAAAGAGGGAAAAAGATAACAGTGTATGTTGTTGTGTGCCAGAGTTGTCATCACTTCTGTTTTTCAAGTGGTCTGACCCTATACAAAACACTGAGAGTAAATACAACAACAGCTATTGTTGCTGTTGTTGTTTTCACTTTGTGTGCTTTGTTTTGTTTTTAGTTCAGGACCCTGGGTATTGTGTGGTGGTTGTTTTTATTGTTGGGGCGATTTTTGGATTTTTTTCCTTTTGTATTGTAGTTGTGTTTCTCTTCTTTTTCCCCCTTTTCTCTCAAATTAATATTTGAGTACTCTGCCAATTTTTTGCTTTTTTGAGTTTTACCCCATTTTCTTTTTTCCCTTTTCTCTTCTTCAAACAGAAACACACAACTTGAACCATCTTGTTCTGCCTCTCAAATTGAGGGGGAATTAAGGGAGGATACCAAGACCAAACAGTTGTATGATCACTAAGTGGTAATAAAAATGATCGTACTTAGGCACCAAACCCTAAGCCAGTGACAGCAGAATCAATGCCCAATCTACAACAAGCTAGATTGTTGTAGGGGGGACCACTTATACTAGCAACCTGAGGGGTAAGAGCAGGGGATATGGGATGCATGCTGGGAACAGGAGTTGAGAGAGAACAACTCTGGTGGTGGGAATTCCCTGATTCAATGTCAATATGTACCTAAAATATTACTCTGAAAGATTTGTAATCCACTTTGGTCAAAATGAAACCCTGAATCTCTTAGGCAACAGAAATTTAAGAAAAGTTGGGTAACACCAAACCCTGCCACTCCAGCATTCCTTTTTCTGGTTTTGTTTTGCTTTGTTATGTTTTTGTCTGTTTTTGATATTATTTTACTTCTCTTTTTTCTTCCAATTTTTTCTTTTTTTTTCTCACTCTTGTGGATATTATTTAGTGATTTTTTTTCTTTTTTTTTAGTAGTTGGTACCAATTTTTTTCTTCTCTTTTCCTTAACCTTTTTATCTCCAACAGAATAGCATAACTTGAATCATTCAGCCTCATAAATTGAGGGGGGGTGAAGGATGATACCAGGACCAGTCATATGAACATTTAATATAAATAAAAAATGACCAGACTGGAACACCAAGCAGAATAGATACACAACCTACAACAAGCTGTAAAGTGGAGACCAATTACACTAGTATTCTGGGGGTGGGGTAAAGGAGGGAGATATGGGAGACATGCTGGAAACAGGAGTGGAGGAAGTACATTAGTGGTGGGAATGCCCTTCATTCATTGTCACTATGTACCGTAAATAATTCTGTGTAGTGAATTTCAGTCACAATAAAAATTTAAAAAAATTATTAAAAAAACACCGAAAGTGAATTTTACCACTGCTGAACATTGTGACCCTTTGAGATATGACCATATATTACAATGCAGAGCTTAAGAAGGAGACAGAAGGGAGAGCAAGGGATAAGAGAGAGAACAGAAAAATAGGCAAACATTGTAAAACTAAATTAAAGAAAAGTTAAATCATCAAGTGAAAGATATTGAGTAGGTGTGTAGGAGTTGGAAGGTTTAACCAGTTTCTAAGCACTTTTTCAGTGATGGAGTTGGGCCCTGCTAAATGAAGATTTCCAAGTTAGATTATGGCTGGAGCAGTTAAGGATACACATAGGTTTTGCATCTTGAGTACTAAACGCTGTGTTAATGAGGCCTACCAATGTAGGTGACTACCCTATGCAGTACTGTCTGCTCTATGTGATTGCTGGGTCATATGGCAGCTCAACTCTGAGTTTTCTAAGCACCCTCCAT
>PVKC010039237.1:0-12602 GCA_004027635.1 Crocidura indochinensis | reverse complement strand
TTTTTTTTTTTTTTTTTTTTGGTTTTTGGGTCACACCCGGTGACGCTCAGGGGTTACTCCTGGCTATTCGCTCAGAAGTCGCTCCTGGCAGGCACGGGGGACCATATGGGGAACCGGGGGATCAAACCGAGGTCCATCCTAGGTTAGCACAGGCAACTTACCTCCAGCACCACCACCCGGCCCCCAACGGGGTATTGTTTTTAAAGGATAAAAGGAATAGGAAATTGTTTTTTCAAATGCTCATTAGAGATTTTGCCATAGACTGAATAGTTGTGCCCCCCCATCCCCAGTAATATGTTGACTCACAGTCGCGAGAATGGACAGTTTTAGAGTGAATCAGAAGCAGGCCCTCACCTAACATCCAATATGTCAGTATTACCTTGCTTGGTCTTGGGCTTCCCAGCCTCCTCAATAGTGAGGAATATATTCTATTATTTAAAAACCACCTCTTTCAGGGTATTTCATCCCAGTAACCACTCAGATTTATAGGACCAGGTAAGAGATTGAACATCCATATGATCGGGGTCCCTAACATTACAGGGGATGGAAGTTGTATTGAAGCCAGAGTCCACTGACTAACTAGTGAATAGGCAGGCCATTCCTTATAGCTTCAAGTTTAACACTTCTTAAAAATAGTATTATGAAACAGGGCTGGAGTGATAGTACAGTGGTAAGGTGTTTGCCTTGCACATGGCCAACATGGGATGACCCAGGTTCTAGTCCCGGCATTCCATATGGCCCTCCAAGCCTGCCAGGAGCGATTTCTGAGCGCAGAGCCAGGAGTAACCCCTGAGCACTGTCAATTGTGGCCCCAAAATAAAAATTATATACATATATATGTTATGAAACAAAACAAAGGCAGAAAAATTTATGTAGGGATGCTTGTCCAACCCTGGTCAAGAAGGTGAAGAATTAGCCCATCACTCCCACTCTGGAACAGTGCCCACACTTGCTTCCTGGTTGTGCCACATTACCTCCCTGGAGAGCTTGTCGAGCAGACTTTACAACCACTTCTATGTTATTGTCATTGGTTTCAATGTTATCACACCTGTGTGTGGCCTTGAACAGATTACAGTCTTGTGTGCTCTTGAATTCCCCAGCTGACGGCCTCCTGGAGCGGTTTCTTATTGTTCATACTCATCACCAAGTTTTCTATCTTGATGAGTTCAGTTTTTATTGTTTGATCTCAAACAAGGAAGTCTGTTCCAGCCTTTCCCAATAACACAGAAACATTGCATAGCATGACAGCACTGGTGTACTGGGACCAAGAGTGCCCAGGCCAGTTCCCTTTACACTGTGTAGACATTTCTGTATACATTTCTGTATTGGTCTCCCAGTGAGGGGAACTCTGCTGGCTTTAGCTCTGTGACCCGCACCATCCACTGCCCTAACAAAAACCCAGGTTTTGTATTATAGATACACAAGCACCCACCCATCAAGCTGATCATCAACACTGAATGCTCATGTCAGTCTTACTTGCCTCACTGAAGTAAAGTGACCTGGCTCACTTGCCTCTGTGCCCCTGAGTCTTAGGGCAGGAATAGGCCTGGTGATGCTACTACTTGCTGGGGTTGATTCCTGAGAAACCCCTTTCTCCATCAGCTTCTTCCCCAGCCACCCTTCAAGGGCAGTCCCTAAGGCTTTGATTGGGATCAAGGCCAGGCTCATTGGGAACAAACCTGATAGGTGTCCCAGAGCCTGTGTGAGACTGGCCTGAGAGTGCCTTCTTCCTCTGTCCCCACCTATCAGTCACTTTTCTTCAGCACTATGAACATTGGAAGAAACACTGCTGGGGCCAAAGTACTTTTCATCTCTGTTCTAAAACTACTGGGAGCTACTAACACACATAAAACTATTACCATACATAATCCAGAGTCTATTAGCATACATAATCCAGGATCTAGGACCCAGTGGCCGGGTTATACCCTAATATTCAGTTCCATAGAGCTGGAGTAGGACCTCAGGAAGTGCTTTTCTAGTACTATGTAATGCTGATGCTGCCAGACTGGCCACAGACTTTGGGAACCTTTAGCATCTTGCTGCCCTTCAGGCTCAGGGAGAACAGTTCTATGCAGATTGGAAAAATCTATTCAGGTCAAGTGAAAAATCTCAACATTCAGTGCTGCTGTTTGGCATAAACTTAGTTCATTCTCTGTCATTAATTTTAAGGCATCCTTTCACGCATCAGGGAAATTTAAGAGCAACTTCTGGGTCAGCTTTGCTGCTATGACACATGCTCACCTGTGCATCACCATGGTATGAAACCAAGGCTCTAAAAGTAAAAGTAAATGTCTCTCATCAGAAAGCTATCTGGTAATCTGTTGATTTGGCTTAATTAAAATTGAGTTTATCATTTCTGTACTCTACCTCTACAACAGTGATGTCACCTTATGAATTGATTAAAGCATCCATAAAATTAGCAACATGTTGCTTGTGATACATGATCATAGAGGCTTCCCTCTGTTAATAAGGCAGTGTTTCCCAGCTGAACCACAAGAAGGTAATAAAGTTGGAAAAAACCCCTAGGGAAGATGGAAAGACATATTGACCTAAAGGTGTAAAATTCTGGTGCTGAGTATATGTTCTGGTGGAAATGGGTGGCAAGAAAGGAAACTGGATGCTCTTCCAGGAACTTCAAAGACTTGGGGAGAGGAGAAGTGGTGTTTACCTTGACTCTTGTTTCCTGAACTCTCCAGAACCGTCCTAGGATGGTGAGACTGAGGCCCACTGATATTGGTTTGATCCATCAGCCCCTTCAGTCCTATAAAAATTGTGGTATTTTAAGATGTATGCAGTCAATGGTTTATAGAATTTCATTTTGTGGGACTAGAACTGTTAGCTTGATAAGGCCAATTGACAGGCTCATCAGTGACATCAGAGTCCATTATGACTTCTTCCTAAGAGAGCAAGTTGGGTAGTAGCTTGTCAATTTGATGTTCTCCTCTCCCGATGTTCCAGTGTCTATGATTCAGAAATGTCCATGAATTCAGAATCCATGATTCAGAAAATAGCACATAGGTCCAAGCTTATCTTCCTCTCACTTCCTCTCCCCTGTGTTTCTTGAATCATTTCTAAGGCATCAAGACCTGGTAGGGAGAGAAGTTAAGTTTTTCCTCAAGGATTGGTTGGTTTGGGGTCTATTTTGGGTAGAAGACTACATAGACACAAACTCTTGGTACCATACCATTGTTTCTGATCCTTTGTTTGAATAGCTGTGACTGACAGACCAGGGTCATTAGTGCATGCCTGGGGGGGTCTAGAAAAAGGCAGAACACTTCACCTTCTCCCTCAGATCATCCTGTTTCCCCACCCCTGCCCCCACAGTCTCTTAAAGAGCCCCTCAGACCCCACACAGGCACATTCTTTTGAGCCTGCTTTGCCCTGCTCTCTTCTCTCTACAGATAACAGCACCTTTTGCAGCTTTCTCCAATTCTGCTGCAGGTTTGTCAATCCTCTGTGTTCTCTTGACTGCACACATCCAGCATCTAGTCTGCGCCATCCTAAATCTCTCATGTACTGAGTTCATCAGAGTTGTTCTTTGCCTCTCCACCAAAAATATTCCTCATTCCCTAATGGGCCCTGCCAGTGTTTACATAAATAAGCTGAGTCCAAGTGTCATGAAAAGAACATCTTTGTAAAGTACGTGTACATTTAAATAAGGCACCCACTCCTTCGTAGAATATAAACCATCTTAGTAAGATCTGCAGGAAATGTGCTGTGACCCTCAAGAATGTTAAGAGCCATGTTTGAGATGCACCCAGAATTTTCACCACTCTTGAAGTATTTATTTTCAAGTAGCCTAGAATTAGAAAAATGTGATGCTTTCTTAGTAGTAGCAGCCCAATTCCAGCCAACCGCCCATGTTGATAAATTCCCAGAGTCCCCAGAATAGGATGGTTAAGTGAAGAGCTTGGGGTTCCTATGCATCCAGGTAACACTATTCAGAGAGGTGAGATAAATACACTGAGTGCCACAACTGTGCTAAGCAGTATGGAATTACTTTACCTCATACCATCAGGAATTCGGGGTGCCCTCACCCATTGGAGCAGTGTGGTAATTACTGGCAGTGGAGAGTAACAAGATACAAATTGTCCCCCCTCAAGAGCTGCATCAAGAGCTCAGTGCTGTAGGCATTGAGGTCCGTGGCCTTTGCTTGTGCAGTGACCCTTTGGTAACTCTGTTTTCTGTCCTCTGCAGCCCAGTGACTTCTCCGTCTCTCTCAAAGCATCAGGGAAGAACAAGCACTTCAAGGTGCAGCTTGTGGACAATGTCTACTGCATCGGGCAGCGGCGGTTTCACACCATGGACGAGTTGGTGGAGCACTATAAGAAGGCACCCATCTTCACCAGTGAGCATGGGGAGAAGCTCTACCTCGTCAGAGCACTGCAGTGACCACCACACCCTGCTGGATAAGGGGTAGCACACGCTGGAGAGTGCTTCTGCAGCCTCCCCTGTTGGGTGGTTAGTCTTTTACTGGCTCACTTGTAGCCTGGCCTGGTTGCTTTATTTTCCACTCACCTTCCCTTCGCCATCCTAGGCCCCTTTCCCCCTGTGCAAGCCCATTCCCATCCTGGCCAGCTTTAGGGAATGGGGAATGGGATGGTGGGGTGGTCTCTCCTCATTCCCTCTACACGGGAAACAAACAGCCTTAGTCTATGCGAAAGGTTGATGCTCACAGAGCCCCTCACTCGAGAGACAAGTGCCGTTTGAACACACAAAGCTGCTGTTCTCCCATGAACTGTTCAGCACGCCTGAAAAGCAGAGCTGGGTGGGCAGCACCCATGAAGGTCCCCTTTCCAGCAGCAGCTCTCGTCCATCTTCTTGTCTCCAAGTGGCTCCTGGATTGCCCAGGGAGTGAACTTTTTTGCTGGTAGCAATACTGGACCCAGCAGGTGAGGTCGCCTCGAGAGACAGCCCAGTGCCTTTGGGGCTGTGCTTGCAATAAAGACAGGATTTCCTCAAGAGTCATTCTCCGAGAGAGATGGCTGGGAAAGACAGATGTTTTAGTAATTTACCCCCCAAGATGTGCCATCCACATAGTGCTTTCTTCCTCTTTCCCTTTGGCTTGTTTAAATTTCACAATTATGTATTTAATTCTCAAAGTAATATGTATCTGTAGCCATTTGTTGACACTAATGCAGATGATTATGGAACAATCTTTTGGGAAGGGGAGTTACCAATACTTTACACACACACACACACACACACACACACACATACACACACACATATCAATAAATATATATATATATATATATATTATTTGCTTTACAGGGAAATTTTTCAGGGTTTACAAAAGAATATGTGATTGGTAGTAAGAAACACAGAATGTTTATGAGGAAATTGCATTTTCTTTTTTTTTTTTTTTTTTTTCATTACATTTGAACTTCTTCATAGGTTAAATATACACTCCTAGGGTGGCACATTCCTACAATTGAAGAAGGGGTCTTGATACCCCCCTAAATTTGCATACTCCGTTTTTTGGATATTGTAATAAAAAAACCATTATGACAAAGAATGTGTGTTTTATTTGTCTTTGAGAACACTGATTCAATTACAGGAGAGTAGTTATTGAAGCATTTACTGGACACTGACTAAGTAGAAACATTTTTTAGAGAGAAGTTTTAACATATTTATTACTTACATGTTTTTCTTTTTACCACCGCATTATGTATTAAAATAATACATTTTAATTAGTTAAACACTATGGAAACCAGAATCTTAAGCTTAAGCTTGAATACTATCTCTGGATAGTATTTGTTAAACATTTCTTTCACCCAGGGTCAGAGAAATAAAGGAGCTGGGAGGGCTTTTGCCTTGCACATGGCCAAGGTTTGATACCTGGCACCTCCTGTGGCACCCAGAAATCATATATAAACATCAAACTGCTGTCTGCTCAACTTCTCATCTCTAGCTTTCTCTATTGGCTCCCAGCTGACTTCCAGTGCTTGGTGAGAGGCCTCAGACTTAGTGTGCCAGCTGCTGGGAAGACAAAGTTAAAAAGTCTAAGGTTGATGCCCTTCAGAGTTCTTGATAACTCATTTACTACCGTGCTCCCTGCAGTGCTGTTGTCCTCATTTCTCCCTCACGACAGCCTTGGGGTTGCTGCAGCAAGGATGATCCTCATCTCAGATGGAGAGAGTCATTCTCCATTCCAAAGTCAATGCCTGGGGGCCGGGCGGTGGCGCTGGAAATAAGGTGCCTGCGCTAACCTAGGACGGACTGCGGTTCGATTCCCTGGTTCCCCATATGGTCCCCCCGTGCCTGCCAGGAACGACTTCTGAGCGAGTAGCCAGGAGTAACCTCTGAGCGTCACCGGGTGTGACCCCCCCCCAAAAAAAAAAACAAAAAACAAAAAAAAACAGTCAATGCCAATGCCTCTGTTGTAGGGCAGGATCACAAACCCAGTAACCTGGCTCCAAGGTGACACCCTTTTAGACCAACACAGGAAAGCTTCCAAAGGAAGTGAGTTTGCCATCGATCTACCATCTCTCTTTCCTGAGATTTCTTTGTATTTTTGATTGCCTTTGATAGTAGTAGGATGAGACAATTGGTGTCTAGTACCTGAGTTTCAGGACAGCCAGTTATATACGAATAGATATGCAGGTGGGTAAAGCAGATGCTTGAACAGAATACATCTGCACCACATATTCTCTACAAAAATAATTTCTCCTGACTGCTCTTCTGTTTGTTCCATTTTGACCTTCAGCTTAGAACTCTTTATAATGATGCCTGGGATTGCTGAACATTTTTGATTTAGTATAGCAATTCAAGAAGAAACAAGCAATTACACATTTTGCTTCCAGGGACCTCTTTAAGGCATATAGTTGTAAATGACACTTATTTTCAGTTCGGCTCCAAATTACCATGAAAAAACCTTCCAATTGTCTGATCAGAACAACTATTTAGGAAGGATTTACCCAGGACAAGGGGAGGCTAGACTAATAGCTCCAGAATGAGCCAGTCAGTAGAGTTAGAGATAAGGATGAGGGCTAGGTATCCCCAGTGGATTGGAGCTTGGTCCCCACCCCATGGTATCTGCTATTCATTTTCCACAAATCCAGATTTCCCAGGTTCATTTTTAGTTGTTTTCTTGCCTCTGCACTATAACCAAGGACAATGAAGGTCATTCATTTGATTGCATGACTCTGATCACTTGTTTATATGTATGTGCCTTCTCTTTTCAGGAACAGTCCACAGCTACCAAGCTCTCTGCATGAGAATTAAGCCAAGAGCCCTTACATTATATTTCTGCAAAAATTGTCCATCTTCAAAGACTATCACTCTAGTCTTAAATTATTATGAGAGTCTTTACATTTGCTGACATATTTCCAAATAAAGCATTTTGGTACTGGTACAATTTGGAATTTAGTTTGTAGGTGCTAATTGGTTCATGATCATTTTTTTTTTGATCATTTCTACTGCTTATTCAAATTCATTTAGAACTAAGAGGAGAAAACATCTTGAAAGGATTTTTTAATGCTACCTTATAATAAATATAGCGCTAGTTGAGGACATTTTTCTCAACACAATCCAGCATGACTCATTTGCTATTAGTATGTGAGCGGTGGTTAATATCAGGTTGCGTGAGGGACTCTAATACTGCACACTGGGTTCCATCACTCTGGTCTGTCATCCACTTCACCCCTGTGAACCTCTGTACTCATTGCTTGGAACTCATCTGAGCATCCAGAGCCAGGAGTTCCTCTCAGGTCAGACTCCAGCTCCAAGAGCATCTCATGTGATTTGGGAATGAGCCTACCCTACTTTCTAGAAGTTTGGTAGCTGAAGCTTTTAAAGAAGTGTGATTCCAGCAGATACCTTCTAAACTTGTGGACTGTCTTCTACAAGAAGCCCAAACCCAAGTCATACTGGGTTGATCTCTTCGCTTCAGTCTGACCTGAGCTAGTAGGCAAATTCACAAGCCTATTGGGAATCCTTTCTGGAGGAGCATCAGTTGTCTCTGGCAGGTGGCAGCATGTAGAACATCCTGAGATTACATTTGAGGAAATTCTCTAACTCTCAGCTGGAGTGACATTACATTGGCTGTTGAGTATTAAGTGAAAATTGAGTAAGCCTACCAAGACTTACCACTCTATTGTTCCTGCCTTAGCTCAGTCTGTTATAATGGAGCACTCTGATCTGGGTGTCTTAGAAAACCTGATTTATCTCTTCTGGAGTCTGGGAGTCACAGTATCAGTAAGGTCAAATTTTAGTAAGGAGCCTTAACTAGTCATCACATGCCTGACTTCTGGTTATATCCTCAGTGGACAGAGAGAAAGCGAGCTAGTTCTCTGACCTCTTTCAGTCAGAACATAAGTCTACCCTAAACTTTGTAGAGGGTTTCAAAGGCTGAGCCTAGTCACACAGATTATAACTCAGCATAAGAATTTGGAGACAGAATGCAATTGTTCAGTCTAAAACTTCACATGGTATTTCCATGGGCTTGAGGAAACTAGTCACCACTCCTAAACACCTGCCAGAACCAGAAGAGCCTTTAAAAATGCTCTTTCTTAGGGGCTAGAGAGAGAGAGAGACTACATGTATAGGGCATTTGCTTTAGTGGCCCACCAAGATTCAAGTGATCAAATCTGAGTAACCCACTCAGATTTGACTCCTGTCATTCCTGACATGGAGCTTGGAGTAAGCCCATGTAAGCCCAAAACAAAATTATTAAAAAAAAAAAAAAAAGCACTCTCTTTCCTGAACTTTGCCCATCTGATATCCACTGAGAGCTGGTTAGAGTTGTTCACTTTGCATTTTTTATAAGCTTCTTAGGAGCTTCTGATAACGGTTTGGAATCTATTCTAGGGGTACTTTTTTGTAGACTACTTGCAACCTAGAGGTCAGTTTCTTGTTCCCACCCCCTTTTCTTTCTTATGTGTCTGTCTTGATGATCAAAGTGGTTTTGTTTCTTCACTTCTAATGATTCTCCCTCTATTTTGACTTCTCATGCTAACTAACCATGCTATTTAACTGGACTGTTTCATGTGCCATCTTTGGAGACTTGTTATTTGAAGATAGATAAGCCAGACAGCTATTATAGACCTCCTTTTTAATGCATGACCTGCTTGTGGCATTTGAGTGGCAGTTGGCTTTTGGCCAAATCTTGGCTCAGGAGACAGGCTTTGCTGCCAAATCAGAAACGAAATGGACCAGAATTTGACTCCCAGTGATGGATGAGGCATGACGTCTTTTAAGATCATGGCCTGGGGGCTCAAGTCTAAAAAAGAAGCATCCCTGTCTTCTTAGACACTGAATTATTTCTATGAGTGCCCGAAGTTTAAGATAATGCTTGCTATGCCCCTCATCAGCTTAAGATGTCCAGCAAGTTTTACAGTCTGTGTCTTAGTGGCCTCAGAAACATTTAAGCAGATTGAGTCTACACCGCTATTTTCAAATATTATAATTGTTAGACATTATATATTTAGATAAAGTGAACTGCTTTGAAATTCATAATGTAAAATACTTAGATACAACAGCTTCTTAGATGATTGTAATGAAAAGGTAAATGTGTTTATATGCTAAATTGCAAATGAAACCAGCTGTAATCCAAGTTTCCAAGCTATGTCTCTTACAGATCTTCAAGGGAAATAATTTCAACCAAGAATTTCTAGTTACAGTTAGATTTCAGATACAGCCAGTATTTACCGCTGTAAAGACCAAGAGTTCCCTTCCATTGTCGTGAATAAAGTAATCCTTGAAGTGAGGAAGCCAGCTAAAATATTGACTGATATGACATAGCTGTCCAGATAGTCACAGACCTATCTTGTTGGCACAATTGTTGCATTATTGAAAGTGTCTTTTCAGGACAGAACATGTAGAGATTTTATGGCTACTTTTCATTTCAAGGTGGGAATGGTGATATTAATCACAATCTAGAAATTTTCAGTCTGAGGAATTGAAGTTGTTGGTATCTTCCTTTTGCCTATTTATCATTTCCAAAATTTTTACTCTAGCTAGGAATTATCTTAAGGAAAATTACATAGAAAAAAATCTTTTATGCATTACAAATGGTGTGGAACAAAATTGAATGAATCAAGAGCCATGCCAAATTGGTTTATATTAGGAATAATAAAATGGTGTCTGCTATGAATTGTTTTCCTGGTGGTTTTAAAAAAATAAATTTCTTCAGTCATTTTTATCACAACCTTCAGTTAGAAGCATGTTTGACTTCACTACACAGAAGCATAGTAAAGCAAATTAATAGGAGAGTAGATATTGCAGAATAGTAAATGTATCATCTTGGTCATCCAGAAAAAAATCCTTGAGAAGGTTTTCTGTGAATCCCTGGATCCCTGATTATTTTATTTTCTGTATACACACACACACACACACACACACACACACACACACACACACACACACACACCACATCCTGCAAATCAGAGATGTTACTGTGCTTAGTTTATATTCAGTACACACTTTATTCTTTGTATTACAGAGACAGACATGAATGCATACATGCACACACAGCTAGAATGAAGTTTTAGGAAGACAAATGTTGCTGTGGTTATTTTTTTTTCCCCTGTACACACACTTAGGCGTATGTGAATTAAGTTTCAAGAATTCAAGATTTTTAACTGGTGTAACTAAAATAGAATGGTGTCTGGCTTTTGTGAAACTGAAAGTCACTAAACAACTCTGCATCTCACATATTGATGGAAATTGCTCCCAGCCACCACCACCAGGCCACACCCCATCACCATCCCATAAAATTCAAACTTTTATGTCTATCAGTTTGGTTGCTCTAGATACCTAACATAAAAGTGGACTCAGAGAATTTGTTCTGATTAGCTTATTTCTTTAAAGTACTCAAGTTTTTTTCACAATCCCAGCTGATTCGCTTTCCTTCCTTTGAGGCTACCGTTTCATGTGTATTCCACATATTATTTCCTACTCATCCTTCAATAGACATAATTGGGTAATTTCCACCTTTTGGCTATTGTGAGTTATGATAGTGTGAACTTGGGCTTACAGTATCTCCTTGGTTTTCCACTTTGATTTTTTTTGGAGGGTCACACCCGGCAGCGTTCAAGGGTTATTCCTGGCTCTACGCTCAGAAATTGCTCCTGGCAAGCTCAGGGGACCATGTGGGATGCCGGGATTCTTTTTTTTTGGGGGGGGGGGGGTTCTTACCACCGTCCTGCATGATAGGCAAACGCCTTACCTCAATGCTATCTCTACGGTCCCCCTAGTTTGATTTTTGTAATTAAATATTAAGGCACTGTGCTTACACAGTTATTTATAGTTGACTATCAGGAATACCATGTTCCAGCACCAATCCCTCCACTAGCATTGACTTCCCTCCACCAGTGTCCCCAGGTTCTTTCCCTTGACCAGCCTCCTTGACCAGCAAATTTCCAAGGTTGGTTATTACAGTTCAGATCTGTGTAACGACAGCTTCCTCCTGTCTTGGCTCAGGAAATACTCTGGCCAGATGAATTTTTCTGTGCAAGAATTTAATAGGACAAAACAGGTAGAAAGGCCAAGCCATTTGGAAAATCCAGCAATCATTATCAATACAACTGTCAATATCACACCACCTAACCCCCAGTATTCTGGTTTGGGTTCTTGTGCCCCTAAGACAATTGCTTCTCTATTTGATATTGGAGTCTTAATTGAGAGGATTCTTTGCTCTTAAAGTGACATATCCCTTTTGGGGGATAATTTCCAAGAGATACAAACTTGTATTGTTGGCTTTGTAATTTATATCTGAATATCTATACAGAGACCACATATTTATATGTAAAATGTACCTATACTATTCTTCTAATCCACTGATGGACTTGAGGCATCCCTATCTATTACCTCCCTTCTGTCTCTTCTTGTTCTGCCTCTCTCACTTTCCTTCCTTCCCTGATCATTCTGTTTCTTTAACCAAGAATCAAGGGCAATCCGAGTACATCCTTTGCAATCATGCATTCTATAAAGCACAGAAAAGTGACATCATCTGATGTTTATCCTGGCTCACTTCACGCAACATGATAATCTCCAATTTCATCCAAGTGTTTACCACTGTAAATTCTTTGAGGCATGAGCCCAGAAGTAGAATTGCTGAAGAATACAGTAATTCTATTTTCAATTGTTTTGAGAACTACTATGTCATTTTTCCACAATGGTTAAACCATTTGCATTCCTACCAAAAGCATACAATCTTTCCTGTTTTCCACATCTTTGCCAACAGTGTCCCATCTTATCAGTCAGTAGTAGTCATCCTAATATATATGACTTTATCATTTTTAATATGAAGAAATTTCTTGTCCTATCTATATGGGAGCTTAGACTTAAATATACACCAATTTACATAACTTTTGAGCTTTAAAACTATCTATATTCAGCATACACTATTCTATTTCAGAAGCCTAATTTATATTTTTAAACACATAAGTATTATGCATATACATCAATCTATCTTTTGAGCTTTAAAACTATATTCAACATATACTATTCTATTTCAAAAGCCTAATTTATATCTTTTTTTTTTAATTTTGAAATGATTTATTTTGAAAATGCTGTTGCCACCGAAGCCCTGGACTTCTGGATTCCTCTTACTCCCCGAGGCTGGAAATACATTCTTGTGGCTGAAGCCAGATTTTCTT
>PVKC010039236.1:0-12591 GCA_004027635.1 Crocidura indochinensis | reverse complement strand
TGCAGAGCCAGGAAAACCCTGAGTACCACTGGGTGGTCGGCCTCATACAAGGCAAACACCCAACAGTAGTGCCCTCTCTCCAGACCCCTACAATGTATTCTTAGCAAATTTCTCAAGAAATAAAGGTGAATAGGTATTCAAATTAAATATTAATTTATATGATTTGTCAATAAGATATATTTTCCTATGACAAAGCATTTTGGAGTAAAACGTTTACCAAGGAAAACATTACCAATCTACTGTAGACCTTAATATTAGGATGAATTAGCAAATTTGACAATTCTTACATAAAATGATCTTAGTTAAAGGAAAATTCCACTCCTTATGGAAAGTCAAATTTAAACTGTTCTTTCTCGTTGTGAGGATGTAACACTATTAGTTTGTAGTGTTGTGTATGCTGACTTTGGCAACCTTTCATGTACCTGTTTCGCTCCAGTAAACTATACTCAGGCATTTCCTGCCAATCATAAGGTGAAGTTTTTGCACCTTTTACATTTGTGGCACAAATAAAATGACTGCAATCTAGGAACTCAGTTTTTAGTTGAATAAATAAAATAAGATTTATAGAGATGATAAATATAAGAAACTCCACATCGTATCTATACCTAGAATAAAATTAATGAGGAATAAATTAATAAATTAAATAGTTTCTTTAATCTTCAGTTTCATGAGCAATAGCCAATATAAAAATCCTATACATTGCAAAATACTAAAAGTCAATAGCATCATTTCCTTAGAGAGCACTTTTGAGTTTTCTGCTAATTTATTTTTTTCAAACATCTATTAAAATTAAAATATGGTTATAACAATTTGTAAAATTCTTTCATTTAACACATTGCTTTAGACGTTTATCCCTAATTATTTTAATTTGCAAAAGGAGTTCTGTCAATTGTTTCAAAATTACTAATATATTCAGATAAATTACCTTATAAAGCAGTATCAGAATAAAGAATTATTGGATTACTAAATATTGTATTCAAATTCTTTATCAATTAAAGTGTGCTGTATAACTAAGTTTTGTGTTGAACAATACTATTGCTTAGATCTACATATCTCTGTAGATGATTTTAGATAATTCCTAGTTTACAATAACAATTTGAAGAACATTTTAATAAGTGTTCAAATTGAACTGAAATATAATTTATAGTGTATTTTACAAAAATCTTAGTGAAGTTAATTGAATCTTTTTAATTATTTGTATTAAGTACTGTATAATGATATGATTGATCTAAACTTCAGAACTATTTAGTACATATTTTTAAAGATAACATAGGGCTTGCTCTTCAAGCCCACATTCTCTCTTGAATACAAGCCTCACTTCTGTTTCATTACATACTTATTTTCACTCTGGAACAACATATTATCTCTTGAACATCACTTCTACTTGTCTCCTCTCACATCATTCTAAATAAATTACAATAAAAAATATCTTGCTTCACCAAAACACACACAAGATAATTATAGCTCTAAATTATTAGACTGGTGATTAAATTGAAATGAATTATATTTGATAGATTTAGGAGATAAATTTATTTTTCTATTTTTATTATATTGCATCTCTTTTACTGTGGATGTTCACTTATTACACCATAATTCATAATTTGTTAAAAGAAATATGGTTTAACTACTTCAGTCTAATTTTTTATCTGTAGTCCTTTGATACTTAGGAAGTAATCTTAGCCAGGTATCAGAATAGCAAAAACTGTCCTCTAAACCCTTACAAGAAAGAGTTCACTGAATAAAAATAGCCAGTGAATGATCAATGAATAAAATAAAAACTCACAGACACAGCAAGATAAATTCCACATTAGTTGTGGCATCTGTAGATGTCAAACAACAAAATAAACAACTAAATAAAAAGATGTTATAATATCTGAAGCTCATTGGATTTTATCAAGGGATAAGGGGACCATAGTGATAGCACAGCAGATAGGGCATTTGTCTTGCATGAGGCCGACCTTAGTTCAATCCCCAGTATCCCCTATAGTCCCCAGAGCCTGCCAAGAGTTAGCTCTGAGTGCAGAGCTAACACCTGAGCAACGCCAACTATGCCCCCGAAACAAAACAAAACAAAACAAAACAAAACAAAAAAAAAAACAATCAAACAAGGAATACAGTGGATCCATCATGTTTTGCAGCAGATGACCTCACTGCATCTAGGACAGTAATAGAGACTTCTAAGATATTTAACGCTAGATAAGTTGATATATTGGTTGGTGTAGACCAGTATGTTCTGCTTCATCACTGATCAAAGCATCAACGATTGCTTCTTGCACTCACTGGATAAAAAGATGCTGTTACATTTTCTTATTCCCAGAAGATATTGTATTTACAGTGGAATAGAATTATATCCTGACCCACAGGTCTCAGACTATAGTGATCTGGAACAGATCTATAGTGATCCACACAGATTTCTAATTGCAATCAATGATGTATTACTTTTCTGTGGGGATTGTTATATTTGAAAGAAAAAGTGTTGGTACTATCACTGAGAAAACCATGATCGAGATCTGTTCCAAGAGTACTTCATCCATGCCATCTTTATTGAAAAAATAAATAAGTATAGAAACATGAGATCTTAATCTTTGCCACTAATAACCCAAATGAACCTAAATGTAGCCACAGACATTTATGGATCATTGATTTAACCGAACATCTCAATCCATAGTCTCAGTTAACAAAGAAAAAAAATTTCACACCATTCACTGGTGCTAAATTGAAGACACGTTTTAGGGTTTTTTTTTTCTCCCTAAGCAGTTCATAATGTAAAAAAAACACATTAAAAAGTTAAGAAGTCATAGATTCATCAAATATATACATTAACAAGTACATATATCTAAGAAAAATCAAGGAAATCTCAAGGAAACCCAAGCTAATGAGAATGAACACTAATGAATCCTAGGGAACACCTAGGGATTTATGGGCAGGTTATTTATAACAATATTCAAAGCTCAGTGAATCACACAGAAACACTGACAGACAGCTCAATAACACCAGTAAATTACATAACAACTTATGCTTTTTTTGAGAACTAAGGTTATGAAAAGGAAACATTTAAAAATAATTTAGAGCATAAGAAATGATGATCATGCAGAACAACGAATCTTTAAAATTGAAGACTCATCATTTGAAATTATTCAGTTACAGGAGGTAAAATATTGAATAGTCAGGCAAACTAAGATATGATAGGAAATTAATTTACATTATAGTAGTTTTAGTTGGATATTAAAATACAGGAAATTTAAGTTTATTTAAAATATAACATAAGGCCAGATAAATAACACAGCACATTACCCTTTCACAAGGCTGACCCTTGTATTATCTATGTCATCTCATATGGTTCCCTAAACCTTTTTAGGATTAATCCTTCAGTATATAGCCAGAAGTAATCACTGAAAGCACCCTAATATATACAAAAATGTTCTTAAAAATAATAGAAATTATTTCCAAATCTGTTCAAATATATGGATATCCATGCACATGAAGATCACTGGTTTATAACATTCACTTAATGAAGCCGTCATTGACATAGAGGGGATCACATATCCTGGCAGCCCGGGGGGATGGGGTGAGGGAGGAGAATATGGGAGGTAGGACGGAACGGAGGCGGAGGGAGGACAATTCAGTGATGGGAATTCCCCTGATTTTATGTTAACATGTACCTAAAATATTATTGTCAACGATATGCAAGCCACTATGATTAAAATAGAAATTATATTAAAAAAGAAAATCTCATGGACAAAATATAATTGCAAAGAAATAATAGAAAATATGCTGTTCACAATCAAAAGATTCTCTAAAATTATATAAGCAGTTTTCTTAGCCAAACCACCCAGTATATGAAATAATATAATGATTTAATGATACTAAATGAATGCATTGTATATATATACACATTTATATATATATATATATATATATATATATATATTTCATACATATACACATGCAGGGGTATTAGTTTTCTCCTTGAAATGGAAACTCAAAAATAGATGACTTTTTATGCCACTTCTAAAATCCTCAGTTAACTTTTAAGAATACATTAACAATAATGTCTAATAAAATGTAAATGTTTTGCTCTTAACAAAGCAAAAGTATTTTATTATCCTTAAATGAAAGCAATTGTTCCATGCAAAAGGGATAATTGGCTATGGTCCTAATAGTTCTGGCAAAAGAAGAACAAATATTTCTGAGAACATAAAAGTGATTATTTTAATATTGTTTAATCCCCATTATTTTAAAGACATACTGTGAAAGAATGCTAAAATATTCAGAAAAAAATGTTTTCTCATAATTTCTTTACAGAAGGCTTTCACTGGTGTTTGTAGGAATTCTCTTTTATTACTAATTACAAGATAGTATGTATCATGAGTGTACATTGAAAATTACCTCCTACTTAAAATGAGTTCATTTTGAAAATAATCTACAATATAACATACAAAAAATTGAACTAGGTTAGTATAATACTATGCAAAGTATAGTTTCCAATGAGAAATAAGAGATGGTTTATTTTTAAAAAAAGAAAACATTTTTATACTTGAACTGTGGAACATAAGTATTTGTTAATTTGTATTTTATTTTATTTTTACTTTTATCTGGCTGTGCACAGACCTTACTGATTGACTCTGTGTATAGAAATAACTCCTTGAAATTTTAGATCATATAGGATACAGGGGATCAGAATCAGATCACTTGTGTTCAATATATGCACCATACTCACACTCTTTTATTTAGAACTGTAATTTATTTCTAAGTTAAAGTTAACTTTAATGAAAAATACTTTCTTTCAAAAATATGTTTATTTATTTATTTATTTCAAAAGAGCACAAGGCATCGTACTAAATTGTATGAAGTCCTGGGATTTATGCCTTGCATCATATTATCATTGGATACAACTAAAGGTAATCTCAATATTCCATAAATAATGATATTGGCTCTTATTAAAAATGTTATTTATGTTCCATTGTTTATGATGCATATTGAAGTTGCTTTTAATAACAATACTCAATAATGCCTGCCAGGAACTATTTCTGAGCAGATAGTCAGGAGTAACACCTGAGCACTTCTGGGTGTGGCCACAAAACCAAAATATATATATATATATATGTATATATATATATACTAATATATATATTAGTATATAGTATGTATATGTATATATACTATATACTATACTATATAGTATATATAGTATAGTATACCCATTATACTGTCTCTCTGGCCCTTATTTTGTTATATATATAACAGTATAATGGGTATGATAGGGCACTTTCCTTGAGTGTGGACAACTGAGGTTCAATTCCCAGCAATCCTACCTGACCACACAGCTCCCAGGAATGATCCCCTTGAACAGCACCTGGAGTAAATATATACACATATATGTGTGTGTATACACATTACACACATGTGTATATATACCGAAATATACACATTATATATGTATATATTCAATCATTTCTTTTTTTAATATATTGAACTATGACTTCTATTATATTAAAATTATGAAAAGGTTTTCTAGCTCTTTGTAGCTATTTTTAAACAGTGACACTTTCAAATATAAACTTTTACTGACAATGACATATTTTTATTTGATCTCTAATTTCTTAGGGTTGAAAAACATTTTACCATGTCAGTCACAGCAATTGCGTATACCATAGAGAGTAGTTCTAAATGAAATGGCATGACCTATTAGCCCTATCAAAAATCTGATATCTCAGGCTGACATTAGTGGCAGGCACAATTTAACTAGGTCAGTTTCTAAGAGGAAAATAAAACAAAAACCACAAAGAAATCTATTTTACGTCAATTGAAACGATGAATTCCATTGCTAGAAAATACAGATTCAAAGTTGTTCAATTAATAAAATTGTTTAATATGATACTAAGAGTTCAGTCTATGTTACATGAAAAAATAAAAATAATTTGTAAAACGAAGAGCCCTTTCTTTTCCCAGGAGGTATTGAACTTAAGATAATATTTTATGGAAATATTGGTATTTACCATAGTGAAATTCAAATATCCCCAAATTTTCAGAAATAGGGCATTGTTACTGCCAGATACCTTAAATAACTGATACAATATTATATGATTACAGTTTAAACCATTCATTTGGCTCTATTGTGCCATCAGAGAAAATAAATTTCAGTAATATTAGACCTTACACATGAAGGTGGATTCATACAACTGTTCTACTTGGTTTAACTTCAATATGTGGGTGGCTGACTAGAAGAACCAAGTGCTATTAAACCTTTGAATTCTTTTTTTTCTCAATTAATTACTTTCCTAATTTCATGTTATGTTGGAATTTTATTTAAATTAAAACCTTAGTTTGGAATTTAATTTAAACTTTATTTCACAACAAATTAAAACTGACAAAGTGAGCCATATGGGGTGCTGAAAATTAATGCAGCCATGCTCAAGACAAGCACCTCACCCATTGCATTATATTTGCAACCTTGAAATAAAATGTCTAAATAATGTCATTTCAAAACTTGTATTATAAAATATAAAAAGTTTGGGAAAGAGATTAATAATGGTCTCTTTTTGAATAGAATCAAAATGTATTTACTTTATATTCAAATGGTGAGATAAGTTTAGAACATTAGATGCAGCATTATTCTAACTTAAAAGCAAAAGTATTAAAGCGATGAGTAGAAAAAAAGCTGAAATATTTTAAGAACATGTCTTACAATGTTTCAAGTTTTGTACAGCATTTCATAGACCTCTTAGTACTACTGGATTTATTGTTCATGGTCCTCAACTGTAAGCAGAATAGCCCACTGCTAAATCCAATAGCACTCATCCTACATGGTCAGTTCAAGGATTGTGATAAGAAATTCCCCAGTGCCTAGAACACTGCTTTCGTGGCCCAAGCTATAAAAAAGAGAACGTAGCAAACATGAAATGATTATTTTACAAAATACAAATAGTAAAGTAAAAAAAAGTAAAAGAATTAAGAAACAATTTTAAACTAAAAAGAATTCTAGTATATGTTTAGAAAAATGCAGTTCACTTTTATTAATGGTTTTCTAAATAAAGTGGTGTTGATGTCAACAAAGGCAGGGAGGAATCAGCCAGTGAACTAAGAAATCTAAATCTCACTACTACTTAAGATAGACTCACTTGAACTACAATGATACAACATAATAGATTGTTAAGCAGTTATGTAGTGTAGCCTCAAAAGATTCAGAGATGATCAGACATTAACTGATAGCATGAAAGAATACTTCAAGCAGAAATAAAAGATAATAAGTGACAGAGATGAAAATTATATAATGATTAAATGATCAATACATGAAGATGACTTATTGATATAAAACATCAAGTGAAAGGGTAGGAAAGCATATAAAGTGACCAGTAACAAGACCTAAGAAATTATTGACACTGAATAGTGTGGAACTTAACACAACATACTCACAATTGAGAAAATTAAACATTGATAAAATCAACACAGGAAGTATAGCCTTGAATGAGAAGTTAAATGAACTAGGTTTATTAATTTAAATAAGTCTACATACTCATCAGAATATATTATGTGTTCCTTCTTACTACATTTGAAACATTTTTAAAACTAGATCATATGTAATGAAACAAAGCAGATAATAGTAACCATTAAGTATTGAAGATATATTTAGGTCAGAATCGAAATATAGCTACAAATGGAAAATAACTACAAAAAGAAACATGAAAAACTCAAAAGACATAAAGAGCATCATGAGAGATAGCGTAGAGGTAGGGCATTTGCCTTGCATGCAGCCAGGATCAATGGTGGTTTGAATTCGGCATTCCATTTTGGTCTTTCATGCAAGGAGCTGTTTCTGAGGGCAGAGCTGCTCAGGACAAACTCTTGAGCACTTCCAGATGTGACCCAAAAATACCAAAAAAAAAATTCATGAACATTTGGACAATAAATTTCAACTCTAGGATAATCATTTAGTTAGTATGAAATAAAAGGGAGATAATAAGTTTAAATGTAAAATGACATTGTTAGATTTGCTTTCAGAATTCACAGGACTCAGCAAGTGTAATCTGAAGATCATTTCAATAAAGACTTATATCAGGAAATAAAAAACACTCAAACAAAATATCTGCAAAATTTAAGTAGCCATAAAAGATCAACAAATAAAACTCAGAGTCAATAAAATTGAGGTAAGTATAGCAGAAATAAGCATAATAAAATTATAAAGTTAATATGAAAGATCAATGAAACAAAAGTTGATCATTTGAAAAATAAGCAAGATCACATCATCTTAGCTTGACTTCAACTAAAGAATAAATCCTATTAATTAGGATCATAAATAATAAGAACAATGGAAAAAAATGCCCAGCTGAATGTGGTAAAGAATTATGAACAATTTTACAGTTTATAATAAAATGACAGATTATCCCTAGAAAATGCATATATTAAGTATTGAAAATCAATATTTTCACAAAACAAAAACTTAACATTTAAAATAGATTTATGTTATACTTTTTCCTAATTTTAATTAAAATTTATTAATTTACTTTAAATGCAATTAATTCAAATTTCTTATCATTTATATCAGATGGCTAGGTAATTATAATAAAAAACAAGCACCTACTAAAAGTAAGTATTAAATGTTTTTCAATTGAAAATTCTTACTTAGCTGAAACAAATAAGCAGTTTATCAAATATCTTCATTAAGATTATGGGACTATAAATTATATGTCTTAAAACTGATCTCTCACCCTCTAATCTTAAAATGTGTAGGAAAATATCATTTGCTTCAACATTAGAACTTTATGTATAACTTTCTCCATTCACTATGGTCACTACCTATTATGATAAATAGAAAGTACAAATGACAGTTGACAAGTAAGCGCATTTATCTCTAAATAAAATATAAAATAAATAAGAAGAATCTGTAAGATCTGTGAAAAATAAAAAAACGGTACTCAAGGAGGGTTGTGAAACTAAAAGATTGCATAAAATACAAAGTAAAATAATCATAGCAAAGTAAAATAAATACTAATGAAGCAGAAAAATGTTGCCAAGATAAGATAGCTTATCAACATAGCATTCAAAAGTTATATCTAGCCTAGTATTTGCAATTATAGACTCATGAAAGGGAAAGTACAATTTTTTTCCTCAAACTAATTATTTAAAACATGACATAGAATTATTTCATTTAGATCTTAAACATTATCCTTCCCAAGGTGTTAATGACAAATGCAACACTCTATTTGCTTTTAATCAAATATAAACCTTTATAAACAAAATAGTGATATTTTTAACAGTACTAAAACAAATGATAAAAACAATACTAAATTTAAAAGGAGAATAATGTGAAAATGGCTAAACAGCAGAATTTGAAAAAAAAAAAATAGAAAAACCTACCATAAAGGTAAGTTGGGGGAGTTCGGGAAGAAAAATGGACCCTGGTGAAGGAATGGGTCTTGGAATATTGTATGACTGAGACCATCATGAACAAATTTGTAAGTGTATCTAATGGTGATTCAATTAAAATTATTAAAATGTAGAATTTTGGAAAGTATTACAAACATATGCTAAATCTGAAAATATAAAATCAGTAGGCTTGTGCAATACCATTGAATCCTGTTTTATTTACATAAACATCAACTTGGACTCTAAGTCTAAAAAAAAAACTTGATTTGGGGATCAGAGAAATATCTGTGGCTAAGGAGTTTACTTTAAATGAGGTTGATTCTGGCTTGATTGCTAGGTTTGTGATTAGCTTCTTGAGTGATTCCTGAGTAGAGATACAAAATTAAACCCTAGCATCTCATGATGTGGTAGAGGGAAGAGGAAGAATAAAAGAATGAAGGGAAAGATGAAGAGAAGAAAGAAAGAAGGAAAGAAAGAAAGAAAGAAAGAAAGAAAGAAAGAAAGAAAGAAAGAAAGAAAGAGATAGAGAGAAAGAAAGAAAAAGAGAACAAAAGAAAGAAAAAGAGAGAAAAAGAAAGAAGAAAGAGAACAAAAGAAAGAAAGAAAAAGAGAGAGAAAGAAAGAAAGAAAGAAGAAAGGAAGAAATAAAGAAAAAGAAATAAAGGAAGAAATAAAGAAAGAAAAAGAAAAGAAAGAAAAGGAAAGAGAAAGAAGAATGGAAGAAAGAAAGAAAGGAAGGAAGGAAGGAAGGAAGGAAGAAAAGAAAAAATAAAGAAAGAAAAGAAGGAAGACAAAAGGGCGAGGAAGAAACAATGAAAGAAGGAAGGAAAGAAAGTTAAGGAAGGGGGAAGAAAGAAAAAATGAAAGAAATTATGTTCGATAACACACAAACACACATAAGAATACATATTTGTTTTCATGAAATTGTGACAACTAATATAATTAAAAGAAAATGTAATTGAATTAAACAAACACGATTATTTTTGAAAAATAATTCAAATAAGAAGAATCTTGCTTAGCCAAAGAGAGCACAGTTGGGTCGGGTCAGTTATGCTATGTAATGCAGCTGACCCATGTTTGATTCCTGACACTCCATATGGTTCTTTAAGCACTGTCAGTAGTTATCCCTGAATATAGAGCCTAGTGTAAGTTTTAAAAATCATTGGATATGAGCCAATAACGAAGCCCTCCCACCACCAAACAGGAGGGAACACCTGGTGGTGCCCAGTTACCACTATCTCTGCCTGCAAGTAACACTCCGTATCATATGTGGCACCTGAAATTGAACCTGAGTTGTGTGCTAAGGAAATGTGAAGTATCTTGATCACTGAACTCTTGCTCTGCACTCAATTCTTTTTTTTTTTTAATGAAAAATTCTTGGAATAGATATTAGAGCACAGACAACTGATGTCAACTGAAAAAAGTAGAGTATGATTTACATTGCTCTTCAGACAATAGCATTTTTGAAAATTGAAACATGAATCTTGGAGAACATGAAGCAAAGGACTAATGACTTGGATGTCATAGTTTAAGATGTGTCCATTTAACTATTTATACTTTTAATAAAATAGTTACTTGATTTAAAGGTTGGGAGTGAAGTTCATTTTTAATTTCAATTTTAAGCATGGCTATATATTATTTCAATCTCTTTGTTTCTCTAATAGTATCCTAGTATTTGAATACTAATTTTTCAATACTTTCAGAAGTAGAAAGGATACATAGCAAATTCCTCTTAACTCAACCTGACTACCAAAATAAAATACAAAATGGTTTGCTAAATAAAGAAGCAAGAACAATATCTGCCCCTGAAAACAATCAGAGGTTAAGGATACCCTTGCCCATTAAAATGTTAATATATCAGGTCATACAAAATGGTGGTATCTATCTGAAAGCTATAGTATACTATTGTTGAGCTTTCAATATCTGAAATAGGGTTTGGAATATAGTTTTATCTGCAGTCCCACTATCTTTATATGTTTGTATGTTTGTTTTTTTGGGATGCACACACACAGAGGAATATTCGGGGACTATACCTGTTTTTGTTCTCCGGAACCAAACTGATAGGGCAAAAAATACCATATATTGTCCCAGCAATTGAACATGGGTTAGCCATGTATAAGGCAAGCATTCTACCTGCTGTACTTTGTCTCTCTCTGGCTATGTAGTTACCCTTTCTTGTCTCTTATTTACACAGTTTTTCCTTAAATTTCTTGCTACCCTCTAAAAGGTGAACTTGCATCTTTAACTTTTATGTCCAAGGGGTCACTTAAATATGGACACATTTTGTACTAAGTTGTAAATATTTTTTCAAAACATATCTTGCATGCCTTTGCAAAATCAAAGCATTCTCTGTTTCTTTTACATTTTTCCATAATAACACCTGTGACTTTTATATTTAAACAGATTTTTGAAGAAATGAGTCTTGTTTACTTTAGAATATATGCCAAAAAACTTGTACTTTTTTAAGATATGTATAGAGTTAAGCCATACAGAGTAGTGGTACTCAAGGCTTAGGGATCACTTTGTCATGCTCAATGTTCTCTTTTGGCAGAGCTTGGGGGAGATGAAAAAGATATCAGGTATTGACCCAGAATTAATTATGTGTAAAGAAATTTCCTTATCTACTATATAATCTCACTGGGATGGAAATAATTTTTTATTTTTTTAAATTTAATTTCACAACATGTTTAAGCATTTTAATTAGATTATCAAACATGTTTCCAGTTATGTCAAAATATAAAAATATGATGCATGTGCTAAAACAAAATTTAGTTTTTAAAACTATTTGGGGAACAATAATGACATTCTGGCTACCAATCTGCAGTAGATTGTCATTTATCTATTCATGATATTTTCAAAATTCATAACGTAAGTTTAAATCAACTTAAAAAAATTTGATGTATACAATTTAGTACACTAGAAGTAAAATTAATGAGTAACTTTATATCAAGAATTGTGACTCCTTAAGAGGATGTTTAGGTTTGTAAAATTTCTTACATCATTTTAATTTTTATAGATTCAATAAGTAAAAATAGTTATTTTATTGTCATAAATTTGTAGTCTCACAACCAACAACTACAAAACTTTCATCCTGGTTTGCATGTACATGTTATTGAATTAGTATCAGAAAGGAAATTTTGGGACCAGCGAGGTGGCGCTAAAGGTAAGGTGTCTGCCTTGCAAGCGCTAGCCAAGGAAAGATCATGACCGTGGTTTGATTCCCCG